>JBBIGA010126228.1:0-24070 GCA_037576975.1 Alestes dentex | reverse complement strand
TTAAATGACAGTAACTTTGGTTCTACGTGACACAGGAACACCAAACAAAGCTCAGCATGACGCCCGACACCTCGAGCACCAACACGGAGGAACTTCCATATAAGGAGTTGTTTTACCTTATGATGACGATTTAACATTTGTTGTGCTTCTGGCATGCATATTTGGTGCTCGTGTTCTAAGGGATAACATTTAAGAGTCTGGTCGCAGAGCACTGAGCTGTGAATCTCTTCCTCCACAGCCTCATTTCTGGAGGCACTGTCTGTAACTTCGTCACCCCCTAAAGGAGGAACAAGCCATTATAGCGACTGTGACAAAAGACAGGACATTTTTCGTACAGCCATCCATTTGAACAGATTTGTATTCCATCTTTCTTCATATGCAGATGGTTTACTTTGGATTTTCACCAGAGCTCATCCTCTTTCAGGACATGTCCATTCTTTTTAAAAGGCCACTGTTTATCTAGAAGTCTTTTGGGCTTATTTCCCAGACACAAAGCAAACTGTGATGACTGGACAGGCTAAAAAAATTCTCAAAACTGAGCTGGACATCAGTCTAGGACCGGGTTTGATCCATCTCTTAGGAAGCCACTTCCTCAAGCGAAACAGCAAAGGACGAATAGCAAAAAGGAGAAACTATTTTTAGGGGTCTCGTCAAGATGAAGTGGTGATGCTGTCGGAAAGAAAAGGTTCTGGTTTTTATGGGCAGTTCTTTGGATTATTGGAGTTTAAATTACGTTTTTACTTGCCGATTCCCTGTGTCGTTATTTCTCAGGAGCAAAACATCCAGATGTGAAAAAGGGACAGAGAGACGGTTCTTATGTTGGTCAGGTTCTCTCTACCGCTATATATAAAACATTGCAGAAACACTGGGTTCAGTTTTCTTATTAACTAATAATTTTGCGAGTCGTGTTCAGTCCAGGTTCGGTAATGAACATATGTACACCTACGGTGTGTTTACTGCTTGACAACAACCTCATTAAACTTCTATATCATAAATGAAGTGCATGAAAAATGTCCAAGGGGTCTATAGTAAAAGCATTAAATATGATACTTAACACAATGTTCTGCACGGTACTCCTGTTTCAGGTAATTAATTTCACCTTTAGAAAGACAGAAACCAACAGAGGTACAGTACATTGCTTCATGTCATTTTAAGTGGAAAAAACATTAAGAGGTGCACTATAGTGTAATAAGGTCAAAACTAGGATGGTTACGTAGGTGCCCTGCTGTCCTTCACTAATGAAAAACATGTTTTGCTCCTCTAGAAAGACACAGGTTTGTCAGAACAGAGAATTACAAAAACCAGCCGCAAACAAGTGGATAATGTAGCTTTACATATACTGTTATGAAACCATCTTCTTTTCTGAATCACACAGAAGATGTGTATTTGTAATCTTTTCTCCCTGAGGGACAAGCCTTGATTTGCTTACAGCTCTTGAAGGATGTCTCTGCTAACTAGAAAAGCCATTTTCACTGGAACACATCATCATTTTTTATTTATGAATCATTTTCTCCACTTTTATTAATAACCAGCTAGCCATCTTGAAGTGATGGCTAATTTAATTTCACTCCAGGTTTGAAGCGGGGACTGATAAAGCTGCTGCCTTTAACCTTATAGCCGCTGTTCCATCGGTCCGAGGAAGATAAATGAATGTTAGGAGGCCCTGTCACCTTCACTGCATTTGCTCTCTGAGTAGTTCTACTTTGCAGTGTTAGCATTACCCTTTTCATTTTGATCTCTTGCACTTTTCTGGTTCATTTTGTCCTTTTTGGCACGTCACACTTGTGCTAGAGAATTCTGGGATGGGCATTTTTTAATGCTATATTTCACCTGTCCGGTTCTGGTTCGGCCAGTTCTCCAAATTATGGCTTCTTATAATATTTACAGGTGGAGAAACTCTGGATTCTAGCTGATTTATGAGTATACAAGATACATTATATGGACAAAAGTATGCACCTGTTTTTCAGGGTTTCGGCTCTGCCCCTTACTTTCAGTGAAGGGCAGTCTTAACGCTTCAGACAATGAAAGAGCCCAAATTCTTACAGAAAATCCAAAATGTTGTGGAAAGCCTTCCAAGAAGAGCGGAAGCTGTTACAGCTGTAATGGGGGAACCAGCTCCATATTAAAGTCTCTGTATTTGAATGCAATGTCATTAAAGTCCCTGTTGGTGTCATGGTCAGGCGTCCCAATACTTTTGTTCAGGTAGTGTATGATGTATAACGTGCCCCTTCATATTTTCCACCAATTAAAAATGCAACACTTGGCAGTAAATGTGATGCACTACAAGATCTTTGTGCTTATTAACACATCAAAGGAAAGCAGACCACCGTGCTTTATCATATTTAATTTAACTTAACCTTTATAGTCATGCCTGAACACACCACAGCACAATGTGAAATTCTTTCTCTGCATTTAACTCATTCACCAAGTGGAGCAATGGGCTGCCACCAGCGAGGAGCAGTGTGTGGGGACGGTACCTCAGTGGTAACACTAGCAGTTGGGATTCGAACCCACAACCTTCTGATTGCAGGGCCCACAACCTTCTGATAGTGGTTAAGGCCAATGCCTTAACCACTAGGCCATCCAGCAAGCATCCAAATGGAGTGAAGTCATATTTACTACTTAACTATTCTAAATTAACAATAACTTTGAAATTAGCCTCAAAAATAACTTGAATTAATCACATCTATCACTGTTTATTTAGTATTAGGCTTGGAAAAGAACGCTTGCTTTGTAGGACACAAAGTTTAGACCCTGAATTGAAACTTGCCTATATTCACTCAAGACCTGAGGGAAGAAGCTTTTGTGGACCCTGGTGGTGGTGGAAGAGATGCTCCACCAACGTTTTTTGCAATGATAGATTTTATAAAAGGGTTGGGAGGTGCCATCCACAGTGCTGTGGCCTTTTAGGAGGTGTCAGTTGTGGGTAGCGAGCCTCCTGACCAGCTCTCTCACTGTCTACTATTGGAATTGTGCTGTTTCAGACCACATTTCCTTACTCTGGTTTGTGAGGATAACGAAGAAGATTACTGGAGTCTTTCTACCCACATCTGACACCTCCTAAGGGCTGCATCTGCAAGATCACGGAGTCGTCTACAAGGCTGTTGTCTACAAGTCTGTGGCCTAGCAGATGCAGCAATTAGAAGCTGTCAAATTTTGAGGGACTGAGGGACTGCGACAATGTTCCTGCTCATCCTCACAAACCAGAGTGATACTTGTGGTCTGAGACAGTGCAATTCCTGGAGCAGACAGTGATAGAGCAAGTCAGGAGACTCTCTACCCAGATAGCACACATCTGTTGAAATGACACTGATTCCATATCACACAAAGAGGATCTTCAGTGTTGATCCAGCGTTGATCTTGCTCGTTGAGAAGTCCATCTATTCAGTGCTGAAAAATCAACCATTTGTGGATGGATTCAACAAGGACTCAACATTGTTTCAACACTTGTTTGGCAAAGGTGCTTTCAATGTTGGATATTTTCAGTAATATCAACACTGATTCAGCATCTTATTTTCAATGTTGAAAAAGTCACCTTATATCAGTGTTGAATTAAGGTTACCATCGAATGTTCAATATTGAAAATTTAGTTTCAAGGTTGATAATTCAACACTGACCATTAATCAATGCATTTAACCATAATTCAATGTTGAATCAATAACATGGTGTAATCTGGGTACTGCCCCCCTGAAGAGAACAGAAAGAGATCGATTGTTGTCTCTGCACCAGTCTGGAAGCTGCCTCCCTGTACACCGACCCATCACTGTTAATTATGAGGCCCACCACTGCAGAATTGTTATCAGACTTGATTATGAGATTGGAGCTATATTGGAGCACAATACTGAGTCTGTAAAATGCAGAGGAACGCCGGTGCTCAGTGCCCCCAAATGAAAACATACCTTGCCCATGCACTGGATCATCAAAGTATCAAGCCTTTGTAAGGACTGTATCGCTGAATCGCAGAGTGCGTCTACCTTTGTGAGGTATAAGGCGCGTTCATCGTGAGCTGTTTTGAGCCGTGTTCCTTTTTTCCTTTTGTTCTGCCAGTGTTGGAAATGAAAAAGAATCAAGGGTGTCCCTGCAAGAGTGACGTTTCTGAGCAGCAATTTCACATTAACGTCCCTTCTGTCCAGATGAATGGCAGAGGAAAAGATGACAGATGGTTCCAGTATGGTAGGAAGGCTGTTTTTGATGTGTTTCTTGACCAAACGTTTTGAATGAGTCCTACAGGTTGGTAGTTTTGAGGCAGGAGGATTTCTTCTGAAACAAACAAACAAAAAAAAAAAACAGAGCTTTGAATGTGCTTGATTCAAATATCAGTTGTAATCAGTTACATCTGTTTACCGTATTACACCACACAGTTACTGCCTTTTGTTTATTCTCTTTGGTCAGTGATTGTGTTGGTGTAATTTGTTGCATTCATGTGATGCCAATATACATTTGAATTCATTCAGAACGGATTTATTCACTGCAGACAGATTATGCGAAAATACGTAAGTTAATGGTGAACGTTCACTTGAATACTCCTCTACAGCTCCATGTCTGTTCCAAAACACCCACAGAGAGCTAAAGATGCCCTTGAGTTTTCCAACACTAAAAGGTTTTCAGTGTAGTGTGTTTGATGGAAGCTCTAAAAAAGCTCCCATTCTGTCATTGTGTTATTGTTTTGTCCCCCCAATGTCATCACTGTGACTGTTTGGTTATATTGGACAAACAGAGTGTGTTGGGCTGTAAGGCTGTTTTATGTAAAACCACATCATGCTTGACTGTGTTCCCATTATTTAACAGAAGTGGAATCCTAACGGAGAGTAATGTAAGATTCTTGAACTGAGAAAAAGCTTTGGCACATTCTGAAGGCTGTGGTAGTATTTTGTCACTGAGAAATAAAGTGGAGGATTTTTGAAAAGAAATGTGTGTAATGTGTCTAAAAATAGAAAAATTTAGTAGATTTCTTTTTTTCAGCACCTGTAGAACATCATGAACACAACACCAGCCTTCAGTGACAGACGCAGGGGCGGCAAAGGGCTGGCATGTTTATACAGCACCCTGTTGTTTTGGGCGGGGTCCTTTTGTTTGCAGCTGTATTATCTGGGTGATGTCTGCTGGAAAACCTCGGGTCCTGAATTCTTGTGGATGTTACACCTACATGAACCTGACCAAGTTCAGCCCTCTATGGAGAGAGTGTTCCCTAATGGCAGTTCCTCTCTCAGCAGGATGATTTGGAACTGTTTGAGGAACACCACAAAAAATCCAAGGTGTTCAAGGTTCAAGTTTTCTGGAAAGAAAAAGTAAAATGACCATTTGCCATATGTGAACACAGCACACAGTGTGAACAGCACGAAATTCTTTCTCGGTATTCAACCCATTTAACCCATTTAACCCATTCAACCCATTTAACCCATTTAACCCATTCACCAAGTGAAGCAGCCAGGAACACAGCGCCCGGGGAGCAGTGTGTGGGGTCGGTACCTTACTCAAGGGAACCTCAGTGGTGCCACTAGCAGTGCTGGGATTGTATTTTCATAAGCAGATGTGAACACGGGCATAGTGTGATGAGAAGTTTCTCCATGGACCATGGTGCAACATATAGCAACTGTCACAGTGTGAGGGAGTGCACAGTAGCAGATGATGAACGAAAGTGAAGAAGAGTTTTATAGAATGGATGTACCAATAGTTCCAGCCGGGTGTAATCCACAGGACAAAGAATGGTCGAAAGGAAACCAGCCGGGTTGGCACACAGAAAGGCAGGTAACAAAATGGCAATGGTTGATGGTGGTTGGATTCATGACAGCAACATTTAACCGAGTGCAAATGATAGCAGAGGCAATAGGGATGACTAGTATTGCACCATTTGTGTGACTAATGCACAGGAGGCAGCTACAGCATTGAACAAAGTGCACGAGATGACAGAAGCAATACAATAAATTGACGATATAAAAACATAGTGTGAAAGGGATGTTCTGACTCGGCCCCCAAATTCGCCAGATCTCAATCCGAGCTAGAATCTGTAGGACATGTTGGACAAACTAGTCTGATTAAGGGGACCTTACAACTTACAGGACTTGAAGGATCTACTGGTGCAGAACCACAGACCTTCAGAGGTTCTTGTGGACTCCATACCTTGATGAGTCGAAGCTGTTTTGGCAGCATGAAGGGAACTCACACAATATCAGAGCTTCATCCCATCGACGCTTCACCTGCCAGTCTTCATCCATCAGAGCATACTGGGAATACGAGCCCGATCTCACGAGTTTTCGTGCAGCCATCATGAAATACAATTTAATCAAAATACGTGCTCCGATCACAATTTAGGGCGTTTTTTCATGCTGGGACAACACTTCACTACCCGGACAGTAGGAGAGAAATAATGAGTTGATTCTTTACCTTAACCTACCCCTAACCTTAAGCTAACCTTAACCTTAACCTTAACCTAACCCTAACCTAACCTAACCCTGACCCTAACTCTAACCTTAACCTTAACCTTAACCTTAACTCTAACCCTAACCTTAACCTAACCCTAACCTTAACCTTAACCTTAACCTTAACCTAACCTTACCCTGACCCTTACCCTAACCTTAACCTAACCCTAACCTTAACCTTAACCCTAACCTTAACCTTAACCTAACCCCAACCCTACCCTTAATCTTAACCTTAACCTTAACCCTAAACTTAACTCTAACCCTAACCCTAACCTTAACCTTAACCTTAACCCTAACCTTATCCTTAACCTTAACCTTAACCTTAACCCTAACCCTAACCTTATCCTAACCTTAACCTTAACCTTAACCTTAACCTTAACCTTAACCTTACCCTAACCCTAACCCTAACCTTAACCTTAACCTTAACCTAACCTTACCCTAACCTTAACCTTAACCTTAACCTTAACCTAACATTAACCTTACCCTAACCTTAACCTTAACCTAACCTTAACCTTAACCTTACCCTAACCCTAACCCTAACCCTAACCCTAACCTTAACCTAACCCTAACCTTAACCTTAACCTTAACCTTAACCTAACCCTAACCTAACCCTAACCCTAACCCTAACCTTACCTTAACCTTAACCTTAACCTAACCCTAACCTTAACCTTAACCTAAACCTTAACCTTAACCTAACCCTAACCTTAACCTTAACCTTAACCTTACCCTAACCTTAACCTTACCCTAACCTTAACCTTACCTTAACCTTAACCTAACCCTAACCTTAACCTTAACCTTAACCTTAACCTTAACCTAACCCTAACCTTAACCTTAACCTTAACCTTAACCTTACCCTAACCTTAACCTTAACCTTAACCTTAACCTTACCCTAACCTTAACCTTAACCCTAACCTTAACCTTAACCTAACCCTAATCCTAACCCTAACCTTAACCTTAACCTTAACCTTACCCTAACCTTAACCTTAACCTTAACCTTAACCTTAACCTAACCCTAACCTTAACCTAACCCTAATCCTAACCTTAACCTTAACCTTAACCTTACCTTAACCTTACCTTAACCTTAACCTTACCTTAACCTAACCCTAACCTTAACCTTAACCCTAACCTTAACCTTAACCTAACCCTAATCCTAACCTTAACCTAACCTTAACCTAACCCTAACCCTAACCTTAACCTTAACCTAACCCTAATCCTAACCTTAAGAGTCACCAGTTAGCGCTTATACTGGTGATGTAATGCAGTGCGCATTAAAATACGTAAGGTAGTGAAGCGTTGTCCTAGCACGAAAAAAGCCCTTAATCGTGATCGGAGCACGTGTTCTGATTAAATTGTATTTTGTGATGGCTGCACGAAAACTCGTGAGATCGGGTTGAGCAGGTTCACTGTGAAACTAAGCAAAAGACTCTTGTTGTTTAACGGTTTTGTTCAGAGAGATACACTTCAAAGACGTTTGGTGTTTGTCTTGTAATTTCTAAATAATACAACTCCAAACCCACATTCCAAATGCAAACCACGTAACACTGTTTCAAAATCAGGATAAGCTTCAGGTTCAGGAAGGCCTGCTACCAAATGGAGGCAACCACAGTAACTCAATAGTCTCTTAATGGTTAAAAATCAGAAAAGGAACCAAACCCCCATCCCCCCACACCCTTTTTGATGTATGGATGTGCCACGTACATGGTGAAGACGATGCCAATTTGCTGCGCTGAAGTAAGAGCTAAGTCGTTTTGCCCAGCAGATGCACTGCAAAATTAAGGAAAAGGTTCTGGTTGTCTTAAGATTCGCTCAAGAACCTTTGGGACTCTTCTTGTAATTCCTGAATAATCATCCCTGGCCAGTTTTTTGTATTGCACGCGTTGGTTTATGACACTGGGAATACTCCAGATGCACATTTAATATCCACATGAAGCAATTACAGCACATCAAATGGTAATCAGGCCGAATTAAAATCAAATGCTGTTTCAAAGTATGAGGATAAGCTTCAGGCTGAAGAAGAATGGAGGCAACTTTGGTAACTCAAGTCTCAAAATGGTTAAAAATGTGAAAAGGAACCAGACCCCGACTTCACACCCTTTCTGATATATGGACTTTGCCATTTACATGTGCAGTGTACACGGTGAAGACAAAGCCAATTGGTTGCACTTAAGTAACGACCAAGATATTTTGTACAGCAAATGCCCTGTGAAACTAAGCAAAAGGCTCTGTTGTTATTTAACTCTTTTGTTCAGAGAGATCCACTGAAGGACCTTTGATGTTCTTTTTGTAATTTCTGAATAATCATCCCTGACCAGTTTTTTTTTTTTTTGTACTATACGTGTTGGTTTATGACACCGGGAATACTGACGCTGGGAAGATGTACATTTCATTTACAACACATCAAACGGTAAACACTGTTTGAAAACATGAAGATAAGCTTCAGGCTCAAGAAGAAGGCCTGCTAAGCTACAGAATGGAGACAACACTGGTAACTCAAAGGCCTACTAATAATTGAAAATGTAAAAAGGAACCAACCCCTAACCCCTCACCCCCCCATCCATTTTTGACATATAGACATTGCCATTGTTTTAAATGCACAGTCTACATGGTGAAGAGGAGGCCAATAGGTTACACGCAAGTAAGACCCAAGTTGCAGATGCAGCTCGAAGATAATGTAATAATTATTTTGGGTGTGATATTAAGTCAAAGGCCATACAGAAACTGCCCTCATACTTCACAGCCTCCCTAAATAGTTACTAAATAGACTAGAGTTGGGACTTTTCATTCTTTCATTCTAGGTGATATTTTAAATGAAACTGAAACGTGCGAGATCTACCTCTCCAACACGTACAAAGTCATTGCATGACTAAGGTTTGTATGTTTGTGCTCCACATTGGGGAGAAACATGGTTTTTGAGTGTGGGTGTGAGTGTGGGGGTACTGTGGAGGGTGGGCTGTGAAACAGTAGTGCTCACTGAGCATTAAAACCTGGGGAAAGTCCACCAGCAGTGCCCAGTGGGAGACTAACTACTCGAATGACTCATTCAGTCAGCTTGTGTGTTCTTAGGCACTGGGTGGAACGGGGTTAACGGCACACATCACAACGAACCTTCAGCGACTGATCACTGATATTCTAACACTGACATTTTTCGTATTGGTAGTTTCATAAAAGATGGCCTTTACATAGTCGAATGTCTACTTGGGTGAGGTTATTTTTAGCACAAAATCAATCCTAAATCCAGCTCTGAGTGATATATTCCCAAAATCCTTCTGTAAAATCTTATATTACAGGAATTGTCCTGTAAAATGTGATAAATGCAGATGCTCTAGAACCTGAGTGTTTTGGTTCTGAAAGTGGAGAAAAGCTGAGTTAGAGAAAATGGTATCACTCAGTGAGATCTCGGAGAACACACCCCAGTTGCGTGAATGTGGTCAAAAGTACAAAGGAAACTGACACAGTTGGAAATTCTAGTAATTGGAGATTCTACAGGAAACAAGCTTTTTAGTGATACGACACCATAAAGCTAAGCCTTTATTAAATGTGGTAAATTACAGTTCAAGTCTGTGCTGGGAGCGAACCAGAGATCTCAAAGCTAAAGAGCTGGCCTCTGAATCAGAAGACCGATGGGTCGAGTCTGCATTGGGAGTAAAGTTTTTGCCACTCAGGTGGAAAGGTAGCAGCCTGGGATCCCAATGGTGATCCGTCAAGCTCGACAAATATGCAGCGGTTCTCCTCTGACTTCATATGGAATTTATCAGGACCTAAGTTGTCATTTCTGCTTTGCCGTAGAAAGTATTTCACCTTAAATCTAGCAGAGGTCGGGCAGCATCATACAGACAACACTGGGAGAACTCACCCTGCTAGCGTTCACTCAGTGTTCGCCACAGCAGCCTCAGTTTTACTTACTTGATTGTCGACTCGTACCTTTTCAACTTCATTGAATCACCACTCATGCTCTTCATGTTGCACTGAACCAGCTGCCTGAGAAAATTTTTAATTATGAATTTAATCTGTTTGCTAACAGGTCTTCCAGCGTCTGGATCATTCTTGCTATACCATGTGCAATATAATTTGCTGTTTTCTTATCGGGTGCTAAATAATCTCATTATGTGCAATATTATCTTTTTATTATGTGCAATAGTTTTACCATGTAAAATATAATTACTTACATCACTATTACTGATCTACTACTGATCTCTATTACAGCAATAACAGACTCTTTACCACTATTAGTGTTACTAGTAAATTACTTAACTGTAAGTTATTTATCTATAGTAATCTATAGTAACAAAATGCCTGAATTTGTGTATGTAGCATAGTGTATTTCAGATTGTTTATTGCATTTGTGTAGACTTTATATTTTATATGGTTCTTGTCTCTGTGTCTCTGTGTCTGTTCAGTCGTAAAATAAGCGGTTTCCTCCAGAATAAATAAAGCTTTCTGATTCTGGTTCAATATTGAATTACAGTGAACTCATCTCTGCTGTTTCAGTCATCTTCACCTGATACTTTTGGGAAATTCATATGAGTGCAATTAAGATAATATATTTTATGTGTTAGTTCTGATGTAAAGAAGCATCTTATACATGTGTACCACATCCTCTCTTCACACTCAGCGATGACTGGCCTGACCTACTTGAGCTAATCTATCTGGAACATCTGTTTCCCTCATACATCATCTCTTAGCTCTCTATTATAATAACTAAATCCTTTCAATCACAGTAAGAAGGTGGATTTTGCAGTATTTTGAATGCTTGAAGGAAAAAAATAATCAGACGGCTGCCACCGTCCTGGGCCTTTTGACTCATATTCCAGCCCTTTCAGAGGAAAACGAGGACTGCGTCAGGGTTTCAGGACCTCAGGAATTTATGGCTGGGGATTTTACTTCACTTTTGGAGAGAACCGAAAGCTTCACACAGGAAGAAACACCCAGGCTGTAGTTTTCACCAAAGCTAGAGTCAACTTTAGTTTTCTGTTTTCATTTTTATTCATCAGATTATTTCTTGATCCTTCTCTAACACAGCATGAAATGTATTTGCCAGAATTTTAAAAGTTTGTTTGAAAATACTAATTGGATTTATTCCCCCCAGCCATATCTTTGCTCTTTCTTCCCGGAAAAAAAAAGAAAAGAACTAGATCCACTGGAGTGCCCATGTCACTTTCAACAATACAATGATTTTCTTCATAACATTCATACTTTCCTCATTCCATCACTGTGGTTCTGGATAATAATTTTTCTTTTTGTTGCTGTGTGCGGCAACACTACACTCACTCAATTTTAGACCTACTCATTAGTTTATAGTACACACTGAATAATAGTAGCTACCAAATCATTCATAGCAGATACTGAATAATTTACAGTACTGCTGAATGATATATAGTAGATCCTAAATTGTTTATAGTAGTAACTAAATAGGTTTAAAGTATTTGCTGATTTATTTTAGTTGACACTGGCTATTTCATAGTAGATACTGAATACTTCAGTAGATTCTAAATAATTTACAATATATTCTGAATAAGTTATATTACATTCTGAGTAATAGTACTTAGTGTATTTATTCAGTAATTTATAGTGAATATGCATTAGTAGATACAGACTAATATTTTAGTCACTCAAAAATTAATTGTACATTCCGAATTCTAACGGTTATCAAAAAATTTATGGTCTTAAGATTAATTCTGTCGATGCAACAGATTGACTAACCTGTCACTCATCTCTTGAGATCGTAAAAAGGTGGTTCAGTGTGCAGTACGTGCTGAGCACACCTGCATATTTTGTGTGAAGTGGGTTTTGGTTGGAAGCCAAAGACACATAAGCTTTCAGCAACGAAACTAAATGCCTTCCTATCAGCACGTCTGCTCCAGCTTGCCATGCTCAGAGCTTTCTCTCTAATGACGTGAATTGGCATGTACAGACATGACACTGTCTTTAGTTAAATAATAATGGTACACAGTGTCTCCATGTGCTGCTGCAATAGCCACCCTTAAGCAATAGTCATGATCATGGCTGACCTGAACGACTGATGGAGAAAAAAAATCTCATGTATTTAGCAAGTTGGCTAACCAACAAAAGCACTCACCAATTGACCAAAAACACCACAAACCAACAACATAATTAGCCACCTAATGATACCACAAACCAGCTGACCAATGAAACCACTTACCAATTAACCAACATCACCACTAACCAACTAACTATCTAATGACTCCACAAACCAGCTGACTAATGAAACCACTAACTAACAAAACACTAACCAACATCACCACCAACAAACCAACCATGGCACTAACCAGCTAACCAACTAACCAACACGCCTAATGAACTAATCAATAACACCTTAACGAACTAACCTATAACACCACTAACAAACTAACCAATGATATCACGAACCAGCAACACCAAAGTGAACATCATTCAATCAGATAATTATACACATGAGAGAGTGAAGTACTGAGTGTATAAGGTGACTTGTGCACAGCTGCAGTTAACCAAGCAGCTAAAGGCAGGTAGCAAGTTGGCTAACCCACCCAGAGCAGTAAAAACACCCAGTTGAACACAATTCTATCGCAGTCTTTCTTTTGTGGGTTTATTTATAGTCATTGGGGATTTCCAACCCTGTGACATGAACGGCCACCCTTTCAGAGGTCAGTGCAGCCAAAGCTTCAGCTCTATTGGTCACTCAAGTTTAAAAAACCACAAAAATTGCTGGCAAACACAAGTGTGACTAGACGTTTATCACGCACTAATCAAACGTCCTGTGGTGGTTTCATCATAGCCTTTCTGCACAGGTGAAATGGAAATCAGATATTTCTAATTTAACAAATTAATTCCCACTAGATCGATCAGATTAATTAGGACACTGATGGCCTTCTTAGTGTGAAATGTTGTGACTGTGTCGAGCTGCTAGCAGTACCTTTCATCACTACTGACCTATAAAATCCACCTTATACAATTATTATTACGATATGGATCACCAGACACGTGTTAGATTTAAAAAAAATTATTAAGTGACAGCCAATGGCTTTTTAAAAAGCTGCAGTTTATGAATAAAATGATAAGTGGTAAAGCTGACATTTCAGTATGGAAAAATGAATACCACACTATGATCCCATACCCCTGCTAGTTTTGGGATATTTCCCAGAACTAGCGGAGAGCACTGAATGCTTTGGGGTAGCCTAGTTATAAAGCATGATACATAACACAGAAGAGAAACTAAAACCTTATACACTACCAGTCAGTTCAATGAGATTTTCTACAGCTGCATGTTACGCACTTGATATTTACTAGGACTACACTCAGTATGTTTAACATTTAAATAAATTTATTAGCTAGAAATTGTCAGATATTTTTATTCATCACTACTGACTGACAAAAAGCCACCTAATATGATTAGAATTATTATGTGGATCACCAGACGAGTGTTATATTTATTTAACGAGCTGTATAAGTTATAAAACAGTTAACCAGTCCATTTGAAGTTGAAGGACAGTCTATAATTTGACTCTGCATCACCACACAACAAGGTTAATAGGAGTCAGACCTGCACTGTTACAGATTCTCTCATCTTAGAAAGGGAACGTGTTTAATTTTACATGTTTTCATTTGTGTGCATTCACTCAACAACTTTCCAGTTTAACAAGAATAAAAATCTGCAGTATATTAAATTAATGGATAAGTGGTAAAAAAAAAAAAAAAAAACAGTGGGGTGCAAAAACTTTTGTTTGGTAGTGTATGAAGACATTATGTTCATCCAACCACTAGATGATTTATTACACTAGCAAATCAAAACCAGTGAGACATTGTCTGGTTCATTAGTATTTTTATTGTATGACATTTTACAAATAGCAAGTGACAATGGCATTTGCATGAGTCACTGAAATCTGATCTCTGAATGCAGCACTTCAATGACTGTGTATTCAAAATGAAAGCTTTATCTACATCTGTCAACTAGGTATCAGTTCTTCATTTTGTTTAAACAAAATACAGAGTAAGTATGCAATATGTTGCATTTGTTTGTTTTTCTACTGCTATTTAGGACAGCCCTGCTTTGCACAGATGGGTACTTTAGGTAGGTATAAAGTTATTGGGATCTGTGCCAGAGTCATGTTAATTATACCTTTCAGTGTTTACGCGATTACTTCTCAGCAAACAGAATGGGAAATACCTGGGACCCACAGGGTGTACATACATCTACCTCTTTTAAGGTAGTTTTGCATTGGGACTGCTGTTTAAGGCACACAGTGCCAACAGATCACGTCCACACGTCACCACTATATTAGACACTTAATGGCCATTACTTATTAATAATACTATATCACCATCTAAGCATGAATGTTTTAGAGAAGGATAAAATTGTATAACTACAGTAAAAATATAAACCTACATGAATGCTATGCGTTGAGTCGCCTCAATGTGTCAAAAAATTCCAAATGTAAGAAAATAATAAGGAAAACAATAAATAAAAAATAATGCAATCGTTATATGGTGGCAGAATTTGACAACACTCTATTCTAAAGTGACAAAACCTGAAGAAGGAACTGAGAACCAAACCCAGAAACAAAATCTAAATCTGCTTGCTATATGCAACTACTTACCACAAATGCAGTGTGTCAAGCTGACACCCACCCAACAAAGCCAAACACTGAATGTTCTATACCTGACTGTATGAAACTCATCATGGAAGCTTATTGTCAGTCCATATGACTTATATTTATAATTTATAGTAGGATTAAGTAAAAACTTGGCCAAGTTTTCTTGTCAGCATGTACCACAAAGTCTGATATATAGACAAAAGACACAACAGTGCATTCATAACACAAATCTCTCACAAGTTCTTAGATGTTCAAAACATCTGGCAAAAAGTCAACTCCAGTTTTCCTCTAATCCAGTGTACAGTACAAGAATGTTCTGTAAACTTGTTGCCACAGGTCCTCAGTTCAGGACCTGCAGTGAGTCCCAAAGGCATTTGGTGAAACTCACAAAACCCCTTCATAAGACTGCAAATTGAGTATCTCCACAGCCAGCTTCTGAGGATCCATTAGGTTCGGGAACATATTCATGGCTCTGTCCACAAGACGGGCATTAAAAACTGCCCGTAATTTCTTCCGTACCTGCTCCCTCTCTGGCATTGGTGGGCTTGCTTTTGGTGGTGCTGGACCCCAGGAAGCAATCTCACTTTGCCTCGGACTAGGAGGAGAATGGCTGTAGCCCCCATACGGTTCAGACCAGTAACCATGTTGAGGAGGAGGCATCCTGCCGTGGAAATCACGGGAAAGGCTATACTGGGGCCTGTTTATTGGCTGGTAAGAAGAAGCTCCTCCATAAGAGTTATACTGAGGCTGAGAGTATGGTATGATGCCTGGATTTTGTGAGGCAGCCAAGTCCATGCTATGGTGCTGGTAGCCTGTACTGCAGCTCACGGGCTGGAGGGAGCAGCAGCTACAGGGCTGGCTGCAGGATGGTGAGGGTCGGTACCTACTGCCAGGCTGAGGCTTTGAGTTCTTGTATTGTCCTCTGTGAATGTGGTCACTGTGACTACTCTGAAGCTCAATGCCCTGGCATTCATATGAGCCAAGGCCAGAGTCTAGGAGCTCCTGAGAAGGAGTGTGGACTGAGTCAAGACTGGTTGGTGAGTAGTGGCCTGGTCGCTCACGCTTTAAAGGAAACTTCCTTTGAGTGGACTGTGGCCCACTCTTCAACACTGGCACATTCTCACTCGTGTGGACCTTCTTGAGAGGTCCCTTCAGATCCAGAGTGAGTTTCTGCTCCATTACTTCTTCTAGAGAAGCATTGTGGCCTGCTGATGGTGGTCTGTGTGGTGAAGAGGCCATCTTGGCTTTTTCTCGCAACTCGTCTGCCAAGGAACGATGGTACTGCTTGGCTCGTTCGGGGTGGCTGAACTTACACTTGATCCCATATGTGCACTTCTTTCCTGACATCAAAATGAGAGGAACAGATTATTATTTATTTCCAACCTGAAAGAAGACGCCTCAAATCGAGGTCTTATTGTTTAGAGCTACTCAAAAACAGCACAAATCCTGTTTTTGAGTAGTGCTTTTCCACGAACCGCTGTATTTGCATGCAATCTAACTTATAAGTGGAATGTATCGTCCCCTAAAATATACCTCTCATTCACACACAAAAGCCCCAGGCTCCTCGTGCCAATAAATCACTCACTCATTTATCACACACTCTTACATATCAAGAGGTGTTCAATGTGGACTTGCAAGTACATGCTGGCTAATGCTGCAGAGTTATAATATTTGCATATGAAGTGCTCGTTATTCTAAGAAGAAGGAGCTTTCAGACTTACCGTAAGGGCAGGGTAGTTTTTTATGAGCTCGTGGAGTCTTGCGAAGGAAGTTATCAAGAGTAGGTCCATGTCTCCCCAGTGGATCGTCTGGAGGCATGAACCTTGAAGAATGCAAAGAGCAAGGAGAGTTGTTTAACTACAGGGGCTTTCTCAGAGCAGGAAAGGAAAATTACAAGTGTGGAATTTGTGCATGGAGCAAAAAAAACAATAATAATGTATGAAAATGTTATGATACTGAGGTGTTCCCATTAACTAGTAATTGTTACAGTCGGAAGAGTACTGGAATGTGGGCATTTTTGGTTCTTTATGAGAACCACCTTTTTACTGCTACCTATTTTGCCACTTCCCCTTTAAAATAACTAATGAAAACATGTGAAACTATTCAATCCCAGGGTAAAAGAGTGCATCAATTTCTGACCTTTAACAAAGGGATTTATCATATGATTCTTGCATTTACATTAAATATGATCAGTTTTGTATGTCCACTTTAAACCAGCTTAAACCTGAACAGGAACATACTTCATACTTCAGCAGACTTTTGTTGTTGCTTTAACCAAATAAAAAGTTTTTTTTTTTTTTATTTATTTTTAGAACAAGGTAGCACATAAAAGGCTCCAGTTCCACATGTTGATGCATTTTGGTATGACTATCATGGGCAACCGCATGCTGACTGTTCTGGGGGTGGATTTTAATGAGTTATAGGGGATACAGACAAAGACTCCAGAAAGACATTAGATACGATAAAGTGAAGGAGTCAGCAGTGTAACTTTACACCTCCCTCATGCTGACATATGGCTTTCCAGTGCAAGCAAACCCTAGAATGTCTTATAGCATGACCTACTTGTCATTGACGAAGGAGTACATAAGGAGCCTCTCCTCAATGAAACGTTTCCACTCGGGCTTTTCCCCCTGCAGGTCACGGTAGGTGTCATTGGACACAATGATGCCATCTGACTCATACGCCAGCTTGACGATGAAACGATCGTCGTAGCAGACCACTCGCTTCCCTGCCACACGTCTTGATGGTGTAAAAACGAGAATCTTTCTCTTCTCCAGTTCCCGAAGAATGTGCTGATCTGTGGCAAATAAACCAAAAACACACATATTTCAACTGTGGGGTTCTGGGGTGTTGGGCTGGGGTGGTGGGGGCCTAGTGGGTAGGATACTTGCCTCTAGACCAAGAGGTCATGGGTTAGAATCCTACCTCCAGCACACCACCACTGGCTTCCTGAGCAAAAAACCCTTAACCCCAAGCTGCTCCAGGAAGACTGCCCCCTGTAGTTAGGGAATGGAAGTCGCTTTGGATAAAAGCATCTGATAAATGTCGTAAATGTAAATGTAAATGCTTTCCTGGTCACCCTGCCACTGTGGCATCACTTGGGATTTAATTTATAATAGAACCAAGGCTTAGACAGCAGCGCTATTCAGGAGCTCCAGGAGAAAATATTACTATGGAAATAATGTTCCAACAATATATTTAACATATTGCATTGAATTGAATTCAATATCACTGTGTGTTAATAATGAGTTTGTGATTTGATTGTATCTCTGTGGAGTGAAAAAACTTGCACAGCAGTTTTATCAAGAAAATTTTAATCAAGAAAACATTGATTAAAATGAGTGCATCTGTTAATTCTGAGGGATGAATAAAATGATTTGAGGATTATTGTTTTTAAAGGTGATTTTAAGGATGAGTGTTTGTTTGGGTACTCATTTGGAAATAACAGAGCATGAAAAATTCTGTTTGGACCAGCCTTGCTATAACCATAACCCATGCAGGTAAACTGACTAGGCCCGGTTGAAACCGTGGCACCTCCCCACCCCCACTGGCCCACACTCACGTTGCGCTTAACATCCTGGACCACACTTGTGTCCTCACTGCTTTATCATTTTGGTCCAGTGAGCTGCCAGATTTAAGGAGTGCTAAACCTGCAGTGTTTTCAGCTCCTCACCGCATTGTTCAGTGAATCTGTGGCCCACAAGTGTGACGATAGTAACCAGTTTCACCAAATATCTTGGAGCTCTTGTTTGCTGTGTCCAATTCCAGCAAACACTGCACCTCTGTGGATCAGAGTGGCCCCTTCACTGCTACATTAGTTAAACAGCCACATTCGCGTTCTGTGCTCGGGCATGGCTCACACTAGATGTGTACCGGGCCCAACTCTTCAAGCGTGACCGGGCATGGTTCAGTGAGCACACAAGCCAAACAAACTAGACTTTGGAGGTCAAACATGCTCGGGCATGGCATGAATCATGTAGTGCAGGCCGCGGGCCGGATAGGGCCCTTTTGAAATTTTTTATGGCCCGCAAGACTGCCACTAAATCACAGTGTGTGATTTGTGCGATATAATAAAATTATGGGTTTTAGATCATGACTGGCTGGTAGTCCGCTACTTTCACCAAGATCCGCTGTCTTGTATACAATTAACCAATCTGAGCACAGAGGTTGCCATGCTATTAGAGATGGGATTTGTCAGAAAATGGGTGTGTTTTTTAAAAAAAGCAGCATGTAAAAGGCTGGCAGTAACAGAAGATGGAGGAAAACCGTTAGGCTGCCGAAAACAGGTGAGAGCATTAAAAAGGTCTGTTTATCCTCTGAAGAACTTGACGTTTAGAAATAATGGTGTCTGTGCTTTAACCTGAGACGAGAAGAGAATCCAGTCAAACACAGCAAGGGGAAAACCTTTGTGGTTTTAGCTCAGTGATGTATCTACTCTAACAACTTTAACGGTCAGAACTGGACTCCGTTAAAACGGCTATTTTGGACGGTTAAAGCGGCACTGACATAAAGTCCATAAACAAAAAAGGCAAAGGTAAGCTGCTACGCTCACTTTACAGGAGGGATAGGGGCTGATGCGGGCCCTAAATGTGTTGAATGTAGCAAAATATAAATATGGACTTTGGTTAAAAAGCTCCTTATGTGAAAGTATTAAAGTTAAAGAAAATGGATATGTGTCATTTGTTCATACTAGTATGATAACTATTATCATCAAGAGTAATTTTTTAGCCATTAGTTGACAAATACTCTGTGTGGCCCCCGAACCCCCAGTGATTTTCATATTCAGCCCACTTGCTACTGAAATTGAATAGCCCTGATGTAGTGTTTCAATGCATTTTTAAACACTCAATGTGTTTTCGCAACCATATCAACAAAACTTAGTCATTGATTCTATATTCTCAGTTTCTAGCAACAGCACATGAAACACAAGAGTGCATCCTATGTCATGAGCTCTGAATGTGATACACATTAGAGCCCTATCTAGTTAAGCAAACAGCAATGATGACGGTGCAATTTCTCTTCAAGCTGCAGGAAGTGTTTAAGCTTTTTTTTTTTTTTTTTTTTTTAAAAAGCCCCTGGGCTAGTCACGTCACCCAACCACTCCCAGGATAAGACACATTCAGTCTAGCTTAGACGGGAGAAAAACAGAGGGGGTTTCCCTCGCCACATTCCTGGCCATTCATGCACTTCCTAGACCCAAAGGCTTTAAAGCCGACCTCTGTGAATGAGTACTCTGCTGTCAGGACTACACAGCACTCTTTACATACAGACACCCAGCCTGTTAATCTACAGTTACAACAACCACGGTCTAAAGTTTAAGCTCTAACCTCCTGCGAGCCTTCCAAACAAGTGTGTTCACTATGAAAGTTACACTGTAGTGTGAGGTCTGTGATCACTCATTGTCCAGGAATCACCAACATGCATGCCACTTGAGGTGTGCAACTGAGATAACAGGGTGATGACAGCAGTGCACTCTTGGCTGCCAAGGTAATCACAAGGAACCCTCAGTGCTGTTTTGGTTATTTCTGGCAACAGGTTTTGTTTGCTTGGTTGGCTGCGGTTTATTGCATTTAATATCCACCCTCAAGAAGCTTTACTTCATGAAAACATGATATACCTACAGTCTCCTGTAAAGGGGGGAGACTACATTCGTTAGTGGCCTATGTTTTGTTAGTTTGTTTTGTGCTGTGTTTTGTGGTTATGCAAAAGCAGAAATACTATAATGTTCCAGTGTTTCCCAACCAGGGCCGAGGTTGGAAACAACTGGTATATGGTTCATGCAACGTTTTTGTGTATAAAATACAACATGTTCACCCAGTGGGGGCTGCCATACGCGACAGCACACCGTCACCCTGGTCAGAATAAACAGCTCAGAAAATGAATGGAAGGAAAGGTTGGATAGGATGGATGGATACTGAAGGAATAATTCCATCTTTAGTTCAGAGGTTACAGTAATGCACAGTTTAGTGTTACCCTAGCTCTACAGCACTAAATTAGGAAAACTAATGAGGAGACTGCTGGCTGGAAACATCATGAATTGAATTAGAAATATTTCATCTCAACTTAATTTTACTTCATACACGTGACATTTGTAACATATCCGCGTTATTGCGATCCTGATGGTGTGGGTTTCCTCCCTTTCAGCGATGCTCACAAAAGTTATTTGAGTTGATTATTTAGTCAAGTAATCGATTATAACAATAATTATGCCAACCTTAATTAAATGTTTCATATTCTGCAATGAACTAAATCCAGCTATACCGGATTAATCATGCTCTCTATGTAGTGACATATACAGTCAGTGGTCTTTAAGTGCGGACAAAATCCACAATATATGGAGAAAAGCATAATGTGACGCCAATTATAACAACAATGAATACTGTCGGATACTGTCACCTGTGATTGGTACGTCCGGCCTGGGCTGCTCCCGCCTCCAGGAGGGCACGAACACAGTAACATCTACATGGCCTCGATCCAGGAAGTACTTTACAGCCAGCTGAATTCCCAGGCAGGAGAAAACTTCCTTGTTCCCATGGCTGAAAGAGAAGGAAACCCTTTTACCAGGAATTTTACTATCAGACACTTCTGCAGAACAGGCAGTACAGTTCATGTGGATTTAATCACTGGCATCTCTGAACTGCAAAGTAAAATGAACCAAGGTATGATTTGATTACGTTTTATTAGACCAGGTACAGCATGAAACAATATAAAACATGGTCTTCAAGGACCCTCACTAAACCGCAGTCCTGCTCTGCAGCACATTTGTGACGTTTCAGGGCCGAGGAACATAAGTCAGAGCGGAGAAGGTTACTATGCAGTCGGGCCAGTTTTGGCTTGATTCTCCACCTTTGACACATCGGCTCTTCTGGGAAGGGTGGAGACCCCGATTTGCATAGAAGTGGATTTGCATACAAGAGAAGCTTAGACATGGAGGAGTTTACTGGGACAAGTGGGACATGTGCCTCTGGGCTCCTGGGAACTGTTCCCAGGCAGCTGTCTGAATTAAATTGAGTCTTCCAGCAGAATATAAGAGGATCTAAAAGACACTTTTCACATAGTTTCATGCAGTTAACACGCACATATCCGCATGTCAATCAGACGACTGTTTTCTTTTTTACTACAGCCGTTGTAAGAGTTTACAAATAAGAGCAAAAACAGGGAAAAACACAGAAAATTGTGAAATAACAAGTAAAGCTAGATGAACTGTTTCTTTACTACGGACCGTAACCGAAAAAATAAACTTGGGGATGACGAATGGTGGAGATTGGTCATTGTGAAACCCAAGAGGAACCATGACATAAAGGTATGACTGTACATATGAAAGCAGGAACAAAAGTCATGAGACAAAAGTCATGAATAGGAACATGCAGTCAGTGGAATTAAACAAGCACCTGAGTTTTCACTGAAACTGCAAATGGTTTTTCTGACAAGACTGTCATCTAAAATCTGCTAAAAGACCTTGATATATGGAGAATAAAGGCTGTAATACACTCTCATGAGGTTGTTGTTTTTTTCATGGGTCTTCAGCTTGAACTATTGCACAATTTCCTCTAAAGCCAAACACAGTGGGATTCCAAGGACAGGACAAAAGGGCAAAAGAGCAAAAATTAGCAAAAAGAAGGTAGACTTCTGTTTTACTTTGTAAAAGATGTGGTTTCTAATTAACTGTCTGGCTAATATTAACAGAGGAATAATTCTGTTATATAATATTTGCATCTGGCTCATTTGATCCTACTATTTCGGGCATTAGTAATAAATTCTGTATCTACAACTCATACTTTGCATCAGTTAAATGAATACAAACGATGACACTTTCAGTTTTTTATGGATTAAAGATGACTTCTCTTTGAACAGTAACATCTGATTTATTTTATTGCATGTGTCAAAATTGAATTGTATTAATGAACGGTTGTGGTATATACTCTAATACAAAATGCTTCAATAACCCAAATTATTTGCACATCTTAAAAAATAGTGATTTAAACTGTCTGGTGTGTTGAAAATGGTACTCAGTTAATAAGTACACAGTAATGGGTATATAGTAATGGGCATTTTCGTAGTGTAAACACTGACCAAAGTTTTCATTATTCATCCTCAACACAATATTCATCCACAACGCAGCCCACATACCCATCACCTTTCTATCAAGGTTGCATTAACATTTGAATGGTTTTTGCTACAGAAGATCTTCTGTAGGATCAGAACAAACAGACCAGCCAAGTGATCCCACTTGCCCTTGACCCTGTCACTGGTTCACCAGTAGTACTTCCTTGGACCACTTTTGGTAGGAACTGACCACTGCAAACCAGAGACCCTCAAAAAACCTGCTGAGGTTTTAGACGATCTCGTCCAGTTTGTCCCTTGACAAAGATCCTTACAATCAAACAAATATCCTTACACTCAACCATTTTTCCTGCTTCTAACACACTGACATCAAGATCTAATAGGACCATAACTGGACAGGTGTTATCAACGTTCTTCACTTCATCTGTCAGTGGTTTTAATGATATCAATGATCAGTGTATCTATGCAGTCAGTGGGTCCAGCTCATCCCTGACTGTAGAGTTTTAAAAGACAGGTTCTGTGCTCATAGTGGTGATTTTAAATAAATACAGCTCTGGAAAAAAATAAGAGACCACTGCAAAAATGTTCAGTTTCTCAGGTTTTATCTTTTATAGGTGTGAGTATTGAACTGAACAGCTTTGCCTTATTACTGCTGAAAATATTATCCTAATTTCCAAATGAAAATATTGTTCTTTAAAGCACAATTCTAAAGGAAATGACAAAACATCAAAAAAAACGATGCAACATTAACAGAACTTGAATAATTCAAAGAGGAGAGTGTTGATTACAGCAGTGTTTTTATGCTTTTCCTCATTAAATAAGATGTGATTCAGGTGATCATAAAGCAGAATGAGGCGCTTGTGTAGGAATTGAATAGACTCTGGCATGGAACGGTTTCACAGTCCATAGAGATGCTGATTGCTGATTTAAACATAAATTGCAGTGGTCTCTAATTTTTCCAGAGCTGCTTGTGTGTGTGTGTGTGTGTGTATATGTATG
>JBBIGA010126159.1:0-24083 GCA_037576975.1 Alestes dentex | reverse complement strand
GATGTTTATTTAAAATAAACAAAAACAAACCAAGCCTCATGCTTTAGAATTTTTTGTTACTTAACTTCGCTGTATCGAACCGTACTGAACCGTGATGTCAGAACTATAGTGTGAACCGAACCGTGACCTGAACCGTGACCTTTCTGTACCATTACACCCGTAGTATATATGTATGTGATTTAATAGATGAGTAAATGCCCTAGATTTCCCTTTCAGGTTGGCTAGTACCGCCCCTGTATTTTTCATGTCTATGGAGTGATATCAATCGTCTCCTGTAAAGTTACTTTTTTGGTGGAAAAACTCTTGTTTGACACTCCAGGTCCATTTCATTTTAATGTAGTCATATTTTGGTCAAAAATGAGTCCATATCACAACAAAGCATAATGCCTTGAAGCAAGTGTTAGCCAGTTACATCCTGAAGACCATATCTTAATCAAGGTTGGATAGCATGAAAGTTTTAGTTTCAGTTAAGTACATGTGAAATATGTATAGGACCACTGTCACAATCCTGGTAAGTATATATAGAGATTGGGCTAGTAAAGGGGCCACATATAGAAGACAAAGAAGAGCCATGCCTAAATAGATGTAGTGGAAAGCTTGCTTTTGGTTGGGCAGAAACTTGTTTTAAGAACAAAACAAAAAATTAAAGAGCAGAACTTTTGATTTGTTTGCTGACATAATTTATCAAATGAAAACCTGAACTAAACCAACAGGGGAGATGACTACAGAGAAATATAAAAGAACTAGGGACGCACCGAATATTCGGCCACCGTTTTCATCCGAAAACAGCCAAAAAATGCATTTTCGGTTTCGGACTAATTTTTTTTTTTTTCGGCACCCGAAACAGTGATGACGCAAGCAACAACCGCAACCTGCACGTGCCAGATTGGATTAGAGTCAACATGTCTGTCGTGTGGGCACATTTCGATATATCTAAGAAAGACACATGGAAAGCCATTTGTTAAGCGTGCAATGCCGAAATTTCTAGAGGGGGTGCATCCACAAAGACTTTCTCAACATTGGGCTTAATTTATCATATAAAATCAAAACATCCCGATCGCCATGCAGAGTATGAAGCACAGAAGAGGCAAGATCCTTCGAGGTTATATCTTTCAACAGTTTTTTAAGCACTTTGTTCATGCACTTCACTCAGAATATTAAAATGCACTTGAATTCACTTGTTTTATAAGAGAAGATATTTCATTGTATAATATTTCAGCTATCTTGCTTTTAGGCTATTCATGAGTGGGGCCAAGTCAAATATTTCAAATTTTATTTTACATTGTGCATTGTTTGAATGCTAAATAAATATTTTCATAGTTTTGTAACAGATTTATTCTTTGAACCATGAATATTAATTTATGCAATTGCAATGCTTGACTTCAGTGAGGTAAGTACACACAGTCCCAGCCATAACAGCAATCTAAAAAAAAATTGGTATAATAATTTCCTTCGGTTTTCTGTTTCGAATCATTTCCCTGAAAAGAATGGCTTAAACTACTCTGTAGCTCACTACACTGTGGCTAACACATGTAAATTGCTCAGTTGCCTTAATAGGGCCCATATCCATGATATAGATGTACACTAATGAAGTTTGTGTGGTTTTATGTACAAAAAAGGCCATAATACTTTACATATGACAATTTCCCAACCTCTTCAATCCTTGCTTCTGTACCTTTAAGACAGATATGTAAATAAGCTCTGCTGGGGCATCCTTCAGGCGAGGTTTACCAAAAGTCCCACGGAAACACTCCAAATCTTGTGCAAAGCCCTCCAAGAAGAGTAACTCAACTCAATATTACCCAACACTTTTGTCCACAGAGTGTATGTCATAAAAGGAAAAAGACTTAACTTTGAAGCAGACCTAAACCCAGACAGATTAGAAAGCAGGAAAGACTATAAAACACCCAAAAAAAGCAAAATCATAAGGCCTTAAAACTGCCAAAACAAATCCAGAAAGGGTTTTAACCACTGCAAAGGGCATTAAAGCAACGGAAAAAGCTGTATAGGAGGCAGAAAAGCGTTTGAAAAGCACAATAACAGAAAGAAAAGGCTTCAACAGTTAAAAAAAAAGAATGTTATCCTACCCATGTTAAGAGACTCTCACACAGCTCCATTCGATCCACAGATTCCAGGACAACGTTACTCATCGCAGATCGCAGGATTAGTCTGCTGTCTGGGATGTTTTCACTCTTCAAATGTAAAATGTAATGTGACTTTAGCAGCAGGATGGACTGAGTCTTCCCCCTCTTAAAAAAAAAAAAAACAACGTTCTGACCGAGCTGATCAGAGAGCAGACCGAGAAATGAGTCTTGTTAAAACAAATTAAACAGCGATGTGGTTTATTAACTGCATCCGTGTCTCGTTACCGTCCTCTTGAAGGCTCACACTATGGAGTTAAAACGAAATAAAACGATATTTAGGCTTTAGTTGAATTCAGTACGCCGACACACACACACACACATACACACACAACCGGCTCAGCTATGCTAAGCTACGTTAGCGTCAGAGGTCCTCAGACTGCCACCCTGCACAAATGAAGGCAGCTAAACGCCTTTCTGCAAATTTAAATTCGCAGAAAAAATCATATCGCAGGTTGCAATCGTTTCAATAAAAAAACGGTGCTCTCGAAGGTGTCATTGACATTACATTTCCCTTTGAAGAGAAACACATTCATACAATTCATATATATGATATCCACCATACATATTATCCAATACTCTATATATATATATATATATACAGTATACATACATATATACATTCATACATATATATTTATTTTTCTGGTTATTGGCTTTTGCGATTTGTGGGATTATACCATTGTATACACTATTGAGCATATTATTTTACAGTTGCAGCAATTAAAATGTTAAGTGCATAGTGGGTGCATGTGTGAGCTCTGTTTCATCCTATCAAAATTAGATGTGAAGCTGTTGGAATACAGCACATAGAATAGCTGCTATACAACAATATTGCACTTACAACACATAAGCACATTTTACACACACACACTGCCATAAAAGAAAAACAGAAAACAAGGGGAAAGTGGTCTCTTGTTTTTTTCCACGGCAATAGATATACAAACTTCTATATAATACTGTTGTGTTGTACAGATTTTTTTCTATTGGTCATGTGGCTCTTACTTTTTTCATTTTAATGAAAGGATTCAGTCCAGGCCTGGAAGTGGAGCTGGAAGGTCCTTTATGTTTGAATATAGTCTTATTTTGGTCAAACATGAGTGCATATCACAACAAAACTTAATGCAAATGTTAGCCAGTTACATCCTGATGACCACATCTTATTTCCAAGTGCAGGTTGCAATCATTTCTACAAAGAAATTGTGCTCTTGAAGCTCTTACTGACATTACATTTCCCTTCAAAGAGAGACACATTTATACAAGCAGCTACCCACACACACCTCAGCTGCCACATTTCTTTCTCATCTAAAAAGGCTAAAGAAGGGGCAGGGGTGATTATACACTTGCACAAAGAGGAAGAAAGTTAAAGAATAAAGAAAAGCAGCCTAACCACTAGAATAAAATAAATATCTAGTTGAATAAAATAAATATAGAAGTTTGTGTGTATGTAATATATGTATAGAAAATGAGGTTCCAAACCTGATTTAAAAGATAAATCATGTTGAGTAGTACACATCCTTTCTTTTCATGGATATGTGGTTGTATCATACTTCTCCTGTAAAATTACTTTTTTGTACAGGGACATTTTAATGACATGCCTTTAAGTTCAGGCCTGGAATTGGAGCTGGAAGGCACTATACATTGGAATGTAGTCTTATTTTTGTTAAAAATGTGTGCATATTACACAACTTAATACCTCAAAGCAAATGTTAGCCAGTTACATTCTGATGACCATATCTCATCCGAGATTAGACAGCATGTAAGCATGTAAGTAGCATTTAAGGTATTTCCACGCTCAGGTTGCAATCATTTCTACAACGAAATTATGTAAATAAAAATTAAAACGAGTCTCTTTTTTTTTAATCAAAAGAGAAAATCAAACAGGCAGCCACAAAGACAACCCGAGGGAGTGTGCGGAACAGAGCTGTCTGGAAAAACAAATGGCTGCTGAAATGGCTGCAATTGCTCAAGTTGCTGAATTAATGTCTTAATTTATTAAATTCCGCCGGATAACCGGGCTGTTATTAACTTATGTAAGTTATTAATGCATCTGTAAAACAATAGCTGTTTTATAATGTCACCCTGTGAGAGCTTTTGCACAGCTAACGATATTTAGCTCTTTCTGCTTAAAGCAACAGAACTTACTTTCCAAACGAGAACTGATACTATTATTGTTACTAATATTATTATTATTGCTATTACTTCTACTACAATTACTACTGTTTTAGTACTATTTGTGGTATTAGTAGTGTTTGTAGTAGTAAAAGTAGAGCTATTGCTGCTGCTGCTGCTGCTGCTGTTGTTGTGAGGTAGCCTAACGACCTCTGTTACTGAGAGGCTGACTAAGTTCAGTTTTCTTTACCTTCTTGCTATGTAGTAAAGTTCTTTAAAGACATTGGTTTTATGCCTCGGGGATGCCAAACATTTGAATAATATTTTTGAAGAAGCAACAGAACGTATTTTCTTCACAAGAACAAAAAGCTATTATTACTATTATTATTATTATTATTAGGTTCAAGGTTCAAAGTTGGAGCAACATAGAACGTTCAGCAGTCAACAGAGTGCAGGTTACTTGTTAGTGCTATTAGCGGTAGGTGTGGTGTTTATAGTAATAGTAATAGCAGAAGCTGCTGTTGTTGTGAGGGAGCCTAACGACCTCTGTTACTGAGAGGCTGGCTAACTTTTGTCTTCTTTGATGATTTGCAGCCTTGCTGTGTAGTAAAATCCTTTAAAGACACTGGTCTCATGTCTAAGGGATGCCAAAGAAGACATTGCTTTCACGTCTAAGAAATGCTGAAGAATGAATGTGTGGAAAAAGTGCATATAATATGACTAACTTGACTTTGGGCTGGAAAAAATCTATCACAATGCTTCAAGATATTTTCTCAGTACACAGTATGTATCACAGTATTTGATTTTTCTAATGTTTGATGAGGGAAAAAAAGGAGGAAAAAAGAGCACTTAAAAAAACTCTAAATAGAAAAATTTATTCAGCTTTTAGGTGGTGTACTAATCTCAGTCCAGCCTAACTGGATTAGTTCTGCCTGCTCTGTAACGAAATGTGCACCTTAGTTTCAACAGTATCCACTCAGATACCCTCAGAAAAGCATCACAGTGACAATGAATGACTATAATTCTAGCCCAGGCATAATCTCTGATAATATTTTTCAGTGAAAAGTATTCTTGTCAGAGAAATCTCACAATCTGCTTGTGAACATCAGCTCTAAGCATTATTATTTATCTCTCCTTTTTTGAGAAGTGCAGACTATGCAAAGGTGGAATGGAAGACAACGATTGTTTGGATGCAAATCGTTTGATCCAAGATGAGGATTCCCTTATCGAAGGTGTCAGCAACCCTGTCCTACTTGTGGTCATCCTGAGCGTGACATTTCTGGGTGGACTGGCCACATTGCTGTGCAGGTAAGTAGTGCCACACGCAGCACTACTTACACAAAATGTTCTATTTATACGATTTGTACAATTTGTGTGCTTTTGGGCTGTCCCAGACCAAAGATGACTATTGTGAAACAAATGTGGCTATTTCTTTGGTTGTGGCTCCTAAACGGTGGTCCTGTTTCGTACTGTGAGAGAGGTTAAAAGATGGCCAATTATCAATGTCAGAAATTTAGGACAACCATCTCAACACAACAGCAGTACACTCAGACAGATCAACAACTGGGGGTAAAAAAGGGGGGAATGAATTATATTTAAACATATATACAGTGGGTCCTCAAGTTACGACGGAGATCTGTTCCTCCGACAGTTATGTAACCCGAATTGTGGTGTAAGTCAAATGCAATTTTAAACACAACTAAGAAAAAATGACAAAAAACACATATTAAGACACATACTCAAAATTATTATTAAGAAAAATAAAAATGTACTCATGTTGTAACATAAATTCAGCTACATTTCCATATAAAATATAACTGTACATTTTTTGTTACTGTCAAGAGAACACAAAGAAAGCACATCTTGGGATGGTGAAATACCGCTATACCGCTTAGAGGTTTGAAAGTAGCCAATCTGAGAAGGTTATTTTTTTCTTCTTGCCGCTGATTGGCTGCTGCCCAGTGATGCATCTATGGCAGCTGCAGTCCAGAATTTCCAGAATCTCGAGTATTCTTGTGTTTTTTGTTTTGTTCCTCTTAAAGCCCTGTATTTTTATTACTGTAAATTAATTTGTTACTGTATTTACCCTGCTTATACCAAAGAAAATGCGCATGCATTCATTAGAGTACAGTCTATATAGGGGTAACATTGGTAATTTACATTCTAGCACTGCAGGAGACAGCGGTTCATTGTACACTGTACAGTGTGTATACGGGTTATGTATTAAGGTAATGTATTAAACTCTGTTTAAAATGAAATTAAAGTGATTTGCGGGCATATTTAGGGTTTACACTATAAAAATAGGCATTTTAGGGTTAGTCTAAACCCTAAACATGCCCCCAGACATGCTCCCAAAACATTTTAATTTCATTTTAAACTCGTAAACCCGTATACACACTGTACATTGCACACTGAACTGCTATCTCCTGCAGTGCTAGAATGTAAAATACCGGTTACTCCTGTATGTACTGTACTGTAATTCATGCAAGCGTATTTTCTTTGATACGCGCTCTCATTTTCTTTGGTATAAGCAGGGTAAATAAAGTAATTTCTTTTATTTACAGTTATAAAAATACAGGGCTTTAAGAATACATAGGACGGAAAACAAAGAGAACAGTCAGTGAAACACTCGAGAGAGCTCCACACGGGAAACTGTTGTAATGTGGGAATGCTGAACTGCATCTACCAGTGAGGCAGTCCAGCATTTATATATTTTATATGAAAATGTAGCTGAATTTACTTTAATATCTATGTTACAAAATTGGTAAATTATATTTTTCTTAATAATTAAGCACTAAAATGCATGAAAAATGATATTGGCAGGAATAAAGCAAAAAAAAATGTGTAGGATATCTGCGGTTTCTGTGAACAATTATTAGTTAGGTTCTAAGAAAAAATCTGAATGAGCTTTACTGTATAATGTATGCTGTTACAGAGTTTTTAAACAATTTATAATAATAGCTGCAATTAAACAATATATAGTTATAGCCACACTATAATGTTGTATACAATATAACAGTACAGTTATGTTACAATAGACTGAAGACTACGAAGAGAGAAGATGTACTGAAGAGAATACCTTCAGTTAGTTGTGCAAATGTAGTAAATTGTCTTGTGCTAATGTAGCAATTTGTACAAATATTGCAATATATGGGCTGTGTTCAAGTCATAAATGTACATGCAAACATTCACTGTGAGAGTAGGTCTGGAGTAGACAGTTCAGTGTGGGAGGGGGGCAGCATTGTGTTCAGGCGTCTGCACAGTCTAGCAGACCTGCTGCTGATGCTGCAGAATTGTCTACCAGATTGGAAGGGGTAAACAGTTCGTGGGAGGGATGGTAGGGGTCTTCTACGATGCTGGTGGCCTTACGGATGCAGCAAGACCTTCATACATCTACACACCTTAACACATTCACACACACCATCATATATCTACACACCTTCACACACACCATCATACGTCTACACACGTTCCAAAACACCATCGTACATCAACACAGAAATATAAATATATAAAGTGTATCAATACACCACTGGCCTTCAAGATCCATAGTCCACTACTTGCATTATGTATGTTAAGAAAATTAATAAGAAAACTTTTGTCTCTTTGTCAGAAATGAGCAGCAGCGAATCCATCCAGAGAATCAGGAGCACGTGCAAGCTGTTCGACAGCAACTTCTGACAGAGCAGGTCAGAACATGTTTCATTTTCCACATGTAAAATATGTACTGCCGCTTTTCTGGGAAATGGATTAAGCCCAGTCCTGGACTGCAATCTCTAGAACATTGTGTAGTCCAGAAGTAAGCTTCATCCCTGTCCATGAAACCAACCCTTATTGTGTAAACCAGTGGTGTCAGTGGTTAACTGAGCTGCTGATGTAACTGTTTGGCCACCAAGAGGTTCACACTCCAGGGCAAGTGGGATTTATTTTTGTAATCCGATTTTTACACTGATCATTCATATTTGAAGTTACAAGTGACTATGTTTGTTCAGACTGTAGTCTTATTCATTTGCTTGTCCACACTGGTAACACCACACATGAGTACACTGATTGGCAGCTGGGTAAATGGGCAGGCAAAATGTAGTGAACCCATGGCATTTAGGTGCTTTGATAATGATGTGTTCAGTCTCTAAGCAACTATAGAGCAGTCGTGCATTTCACAAGTATTAGGCTCTACCATTACAATTAAAAGGTCAGATCTTTACTGTAAACTGCAGCACAAACAGTGTAAATGTATGTTAAAAGCTTCAACCCTCCATGGTTAAACAGTAAAATATGATGCAGCACTGTCTTTCTTGTTGCATATTTTGATGTCAAGAACTGCTGCCTACAAATGACTGAAAAAATACTGCCAAAAAATACAAATCTGACCTGGCTGGCTGCATGTTCCATTTGAAACCACATACAAATGTGGTTTGAGTCCAACTGGTAAAAAAGTTTTATTTGTTTTGGGTTTTTTTTGCTGTTCAGATTGCAGAAACTCCTGCTAAAATCTCAGATATGTGGAACAACGCATGAGCTTAGTAACACTTTAGTTATGGAATCTGTTACTGCATAGTTTTACAACATCCCTCTGCCTCATTCATCAGTGGAATACGAGCACTATGGGACCATTGCTGACCAATAATCATTTGTCAGCAATGGTCCCATAGCCCAGCAATTGTGCTCTGCGACAGACGGGCTACGGTCCCAGACAGGTTAACTGTAAACTACTGTGTGAACCCATATGTTTTTCTGATAAAGTGGCCAGTCAATGAGTTCAGGTTTAATGGAAGTGTACCAAATTTACATTGTACATTTTCCCTTCTCAGGAGACATCACCCGAGCTAAGACATCAGTACTACTCAGACATGTCCTGTCCAGTGTGTCTGCAGCAGGCTATACTGCCAGTAGAGACAAACTGTGGCCATCTCTTTTGTGGTAAGGGGGTCTCTCTCACCGATCATTCATTATCTGCCCTACTGCACGAAAGAGGGAGCAAAAAAATAAATTTGAAAAGATTGCGTTTTTTTAAAGGTTCTATTTGTCCATTCATTATGAAATATCCACACAGTAAAGAGTAGCTTTTAAAGGGTAATTCCAAAGATTTAAAAAATGTGCATAATTAAATCATTAAGATTTAAGGCTCTATTGTAGTCAAACTTACCTTTTCAGAATTGGTCACAGTGATAGGAACCAGACCTAAAATTCACCATTTTGAAAATTTGGTTTTATGTCTCATTAACTTTTATACTGTATCAGACTGAGTTGGAAGACATATGCCTACGTCAGCATTCTGACACTTGGTTGAATAGGGCCTTCTGCATTCTGCAGGTTCTTGTATTATTGCATATTGGCGCTATGGCACTTGGCTTGGCGCCATAAACTGTCCCATCTGCAGACAAATGGTAAGAAAAATACTTTTGTCATTTAAAAACAAACAAGTATGCTTAATGCCAAAGAACTAGTGCTTATGCAAAACCTGCCAAAAGGATTAAGACTGCAGGTGTAAGACATTGGATAACCAAACATGGGCCATTGTTTTCAGTGTCCTGGTCTAACCTTTGTCTTTTTGTGCTCCTGTCAGGTAACCCTGCTGTTGCCGCTTTTCCAAGACACAGGACAGAGTGCTCAGACGCAAGACGGGCAGCTGGACCCGGGGATGATTCTCACTGACGTTAATGACTACAACCGCAGGTTCTCGGGACAGCCCAGATCTGTGAGTCGATATTGGTCCACATCCATTTTTAAAAATATACAAAATGAGGCATGCCGAAGACATACCAAATGTTTTTTAGGGGCATAAACATAGCACACATACAGCACAACCACTTATGTCACCTACACGCACTGGTTGGTTTAGACATACTTACTGTATCAGCACTCATTATAGACTTACTGTCCACTTCATTAGACAGATCTACCTTGTTGTCCACCTTTTGGATTCATCTGATGCTGCACAGTTTGTGATAGTCATCCTCTAGTTGTATGATGCTGTTGGTAATCAATAATCACTTGACATGAAAGAATTTGATGTTATGCATAAATACCTTCACTTCACAGTTTCTATGCTCTACATAGATGGAAGCTAAGCATCAAAATCCCACCTGTTTTTAAATGATTGTTTTAAGTTGAAGTTTATTAACCTCTCTGTTTTATAGTTCATGGACCGTTTACGGGATGTCCCCACACTCTTGCGCCATGCCTTCAGGGAGATGTTCTCTGTTGGAGGTTTATTCTGGATGTTTCGCATCCGTATCCTGCTGTGCCTGGTGGGGGCACTCACCTACCTGGCTTCTCCTCTAGACTTCATCCCAGAGACTCTTTTCGGCCTGCTGGGCTTCATGGACGACTTCTTTGTCATTCTCCTCCTCTTCATCTATATCTCCATTATGTATAGAGAGGTGGTGACACAGAGACTGGCAGGATGAGCCTAGCCTGAGCCTTGGTCGTGATCTACGTTCCAGGACAGTAGGTTCAGTTACAGAAGGGTCTAGGAGGGTTACAGTTTTTATCAGGGCCTTGTATAGTTTATCAGGGCCTTGTATGTTGTCATTTTGTCTCTTTGGTCTTGAGAACAGCTGTCACCAACAGCATTTTCTAACCTGATCTCTGTGTACCACATCTATAGTATATTAATGCAATGAATGTGTTGGTTGCCGTTCTCTGGACTTCAAAAAGGACAGAAAACCCTGGTGTCTTGAAACACAGTTATAATAGAAAACATAGGGCAGTTGTTGAATTCTATGAAGAGGGCTTTATGTGAAACACATACAGCAAATGTTAGAATGCCTCTGGTCAAATGATCATTGATTTTATTGATGTTAGGTTGTAAAACTAAGCAAACACAACCTCTACAGGGAACACACTTTAGTGCAACTTTAGTGCAATACCACAATTTCTGTTTATTTTCCAAACAGATCTGGGAACTGTTTCAAGAACAGTTCTGCAAAAAATGTAATCGGAAAATGTACCATAAATGTCATGCTTTTATCCTTTTTTAGAGTCAAAGATTAAACAGTACTTAAACAGTGCAATAAAATGTGCAGAAATGTGTTTTGTTTTCTCTGTAGAGGATGTGGACCTTATCTTCACAATCAGCCAAACATCATTTGACAAGAGGTGTGCAAACTTTTGTAGGTCACTAGGACATTTAAATTCACTCTCCAGTCAGAGGTAAATTAAGCTGTAATCTGTGTAATTTATTTGTTCAGGTATGTAACTAAGAAGAAATTAATTGGTTACCAACAGAGTGGTGTGGCTGCAGTTTTCAAAGACTTCATCACCATGGACAGCAGAAAGCCTTAGGCAAAGCAAAAGTAACTGGACCTGCATTCTTTCAACTTGCTTCTGTGTGTTACACAGTTGTTTATTTCACATGTTCATGACATTCATTTATCGCTCAATGTCTTCTATTTTAATTGAGTCTTTTAAGGCTATGGTACTATACAGAGGCAGATTGTTTAGAAAATTGCCAAAGTATTCCTTAGAGTTCTGTTCTCATAATATAGCATACATTTATTTTGAGCTCAACGAATAAAACATTTCATATTTTGGCTGCAACAAGCTGGGGCTGTTACACTCAGTTAAAAAGTGTTTACTTTGTGCATCTGGATCAGGATAATATGAAACACTAGGCTGAGCCTCAATAGAGAAGCTGGAGGAATGTGTTGACAGAACACTGAAGGGATTAAAAATCCATCGTGCTGTCACATGAAATGAAAAAGAGGTCGAAGAAAGGAGACAAGAGACAAAGCCATAGGCTGCCAAAAAAGCTGCACTTTTTCCTGGTGCAAGACAAAATAAGAGCGTATATAATGGAGAAACAGTCCTCGTGTATAACATTAATAAATATACAAACAATAAACAACTTCCAGAGCCACAAACAGCTGTGAGCAATATATATATATGTTTTTGGAGATAGAACAATTGAGGGGGGAAAGCCCTGTTATATTGGCACTGGCCAATATAACGTTCCATCAGAAAAATAAAAAAGTATCTAACTGAAATCATGGTGTTGAATGTAAGAGGTACAGTTTTGTGTTTACAGGGTATGTTTTTTCCTCCAAGATGAGAAAATGCAACCAAACTTACTATCATTAGTGTCTCCACACAAATCTCTTGATGGACAGTGTATCAGTTGCACAGGCTGAAAACAACAGCTTTATAAGTATTTATTTTGTTCAGAACTACATTTAGTTTATTTAATTGCAATAATTGTCATCAGTTTCCCCACTCAATCAATTCACTTGTCTGTACCTTCCCCTATATTCAGTTCAATTCATTTTTAAGCTGTTGGAGCACGCTAGTTAACATGAGCATAACAGCAGCGCTGTGCTTCATTTGAGACGCACCACTGAACTGTTCCTGTACACTTGCAGTCATCAAGCTTAGTGAAACCGTTGAGGGGTGTAACTGTTGTGTCTGAAGGTGAGCTGAATGAAGTGGTTTGAACGCTAAAAGATTAGTCGCCAAAACAAAGTTAACCCCTTGATGTCGGTTAAAACTGAATGGAAGAGGAAGTTAGGTTGTAACAAGTTGTAATTATATCTGTCATTCAGATGTCTTTGCTGTCTCCTAAACAGTGTTTTGGTTGTTTTGTATGCTGCATTTCTCACTCTGGGAGCAGCAAAACAAATGGAGCTGTGGATCTTTTGCACAAAATGCTGTGCCTTGTCTCAGAGACAACCATAGGATTGTGAACTTGAATTAACTCACTTGCAAATAAAGAATATGCAACAGTACTTGATTCTTGGAATTACAGTGTAGTGAAGCAGCAAAAAATGAAATAAATTGATATAATATTCCCCTCATGCCAAAAGCAGCCAATACAGTTTTGGTGTCCAAAGTGTGCTTTGGTATTGCAGAGCTATTTATGTATAAGTGTAAAGTGTCCATTTGTCATACTTGAACACACTTCAGCACACAGTGTGAACAGCACAAAATGTGTTCTCTGTATTAAATCCATTCACCCAAGTGAAGCAGTGGGCAGCCCAGGAACACAGCGCCCTGGGAGCAGTGTTTGAGGACAGTACCTTGCTCATGGGTACCACAGAGGTGCAGTTAGCATTCCTGGGATTTGAACCGATAACCACCTGATCGCAGGGGCAACTCCCTAACCACTAGGCCACCAGCTTTGTATATATACATACAAACTACACTTCTGATTGACACAATTGCAGTTTCATCATAGGAAAAACACATTCTATTGCAGTAAAATTACTCTTTGGACACAAAAAACAACATACTGTACTGTAATTGCTGTTAATTCAACTGCAATAACTTCAGTTCTTATTAGAGTTTCTGCTTTCATAGATATTTTTAAATATTATATACACTTTTTTTTTTTTTTTACAGGCTTTTACAGTAGGTTGTTCTATTAGATTCACCTTACAAACGAATGTTTCCCTCAGCTTCCCTTACTCAGGGCAGGTAGATTAGCCCTGAATATCCTAATCTGGTTTTAATTATATGATAAGCCGCTGTTCCATTTAACATGAGAAGAGAAACTCGGGCAAACCAAATTAAATGTTTTTGATGGATTTTAAGAGTAGTACATTTTTAATGTACATTTTTAATGTCTGTCAGGCTCAAGGTTTGTAAGCTACCATACTGACTATAGTCTACTAGAATAGATCTACTATATTCAGCTTTGTTTTAAAGAGGAGTGCCACTGACGTTCCGTAATTCCTGAATCCTTTCTAGAGGAACTTGAGTTTTCATTGAGAGAATTTATAGCTTGGTAGTGATAGGAACCAGACATCACAAGGGTGTCAGGCCTTTAAAAGTTAGCTCACAGAAAACAATGGTTATAAATCTGATACTTTCTAAATAAGGATTTGGCCGAAAACATAGTTTTATAATTCCTTGTACAGGGAAATTTAGGATGTTACACTGCAAAATATTTTCGAACCAAAAAGTGAAAACTTTTAACTCCTGTTTTAGTGCAACGGTAGTCATTGAGGCAGGACACTGATGACTTCTTAGGCACAGGGATGATGGTGGTGGCTTTGAAGCTCATTGGAACAAAATTGGTGCTCAGAGAGATATTGAAGATGTCTGTAAGAATATCTGACAGCTGGTCAGCACATCCTCTGAGCACACAACTAGGAATGTTGTCTGGTCTGGCAGCCTTCTGTGGGTTGACACTGAGCAGAGTTTTCCTCACATCAGTCATGATCAAAGATTAAACTGCCAGTGCCGTCACGGAGGTACCCTTGGGCAAGGGATCTTCCCCACACCATCCACACCCTTGCGCATGTTGAAAAATTGTTTATATGACAGAAAAGTCTTAGCATGGTTGTGCTGGAGATGTTGCTCCCTATCCTGACTGACTGAGGTCTAGTGGTTAGGAAGTTGCCTCTGCGATCAGAAGGGTGTGGTTCGCTGCCCACTTGGGTGAATGGGTTAAATGCAGAGAGCAATTTCATGCTGTTCACATTGTGTGCTGTAGTGTGTTCACATATGACAAATGGATGCAGCCTGTATGATGGACACATGATTGGAGTAACCGAGGTGGGAAGGTGTAGCAATATTTTTATAAATGCAGTTCAGCATATTGCCCCCCCCCCCTCATTGGAAAGTCTACATACTAATGGAATTTAGGAAGAACTGACTTGAGATTTGTATCATTGATGTCTCCAGCAGTGGCTCTGACACTTCTGCCAGTCCGTTTGCATTAGCACTGGGTGAATCTACACTGCAACTATCAACATGTTGGTGAATTCCTATACTGAATAAAAAGGTCTACATCTAATGGTCACAAGTTCCAGCAGCGGTGGGCAGTGACTAGAGATCAGAACAGCATTCACGCACCAGTCAGTGTTGATGTAAACACACACACCTGTCATCTTGGCGCTCAGTTCCACATTACGGTCACTGCAGTGTGTTATCATGTTGCTAATCCGGGTTGCCATTGCTGTTTCTGATCCATGTCTCAGTAAGAACAAAAACAGTCTCTGAACTCATGCTGGGTTGTTTGTTGGAGTTGGATGGTGTCCAGTTTATTGTCCAGGGAGCAATCATTGGCGTGGAAGATGAATGGGATAACTGGTCCCGTCCATATAGACCTGTGAGCAAATTTGCGTTTGATATGTTGAATTCAAAAGCAGGTATTTTCATTTGGCTACTGTGCTAAAGCAACTGAGGAAGAAAGAAAATATCCCATGTGGTTAGGAAACCCTACGCAGCTCCTTAAACTCAGCATCGATCTGCACCTCACCATTGTTGTTATTGAGTCTCTTCTTTGCAATAGGCCTGCAGATTTTCACACAAGCAGAAGCATGCCTGATTCTTCTTGTTTATTCAGTTTATTCAGTTGGTCTCAATCAGTTTAATTGACAGTTCAGGTGGACGGCTTTGTTGCTTTGAATTCTTGCGACCATACTAGTGTGATGAATGCTGCTTGGCCAAAAAATGCTACTGTAGTGTATTTAGTTGTGCTATCCTATAGATAAATTATACCATATAGGTTTACATTTCCTGTTATGTATATCCCTTTAAGGTATAACATTTGAAGCATTAAGACATCTTTTATTTATGCATTTTCATTTTCAGCTTGCCCTTGAAGAAACAAATAGTAATTGAAAACTGTCCGATTTAGATAAAAAAAATGCTGAGGTATTTGTTGAAATGATGGAAAGAGTAGTCTTTCTCCTCTTCAGTTCATTTCTCAACTCAGTTCATTGATAAAGAATGCAGAAATGCGGTCAGTATATTTCTGAAACATTGCTTTTGTTTTAATTATTGAACAATAGATAATGAGGGAGGCTGAATGAGGATTCCTGGACGTAGAGTCCAAATTACAAGTTAAAATGAATACACAAGCTATAATTGGGATTTCGTTTCTTACATGTACACAAAACGCACGTATGGGCTAAAGTGTGTCTGTGTGTCTTTTTCTGGTGGGATTTTTGTTTAATTGCTAGTAATTGTGCTTTGTTTTTTCCTGATGAGTTGATATCACAATGGGTGAATCTTGAAGGAGTAAAGTTGTTTCCTCTGGGTTGCTTCTCAAAAGCAGAGCACAACTGGCAGACCTCTGTGCTTTAAATGCTGCATTATCATATGCACTAACATAGACAAGTGTGGTTAATATCTATACAGATACTACTTATTGTCAAGAAAAATAGGTAGGTAATTTGTGTATCCTCATGGAAATTTTGTCCAGGTGTACTAAACTTGTCAGAGCTACAACTCCAGAATCCATTAGTGAATTCCAGAGAACTGGTTTATCCTAGCCATATTTATGGAAGTCATACTGAAATGGATAGAAAACTTTAAGAGGTTCTGGAAGATTCAACATTTTTATTTGCCATTTGCGCATAAAACCAACAGTCCATGCACATAGGAATTCTAGTGCAGAGCTCCCTGAGTCAAGTTTACAGAAGTTTAGAGCAGAGTAAAAAAAAAAAATACAGCAGAGAATAGAACATTTTACTAATAGTATAGACTATATAGAAAATATATTTAATAATCTACAAAAATGAGAGAAGTTTTTTTTTTTAATACCGAGGAGAATCCAAGTTGCATTGCAGGTATTGCACAGTTATAGTATTGCACATTTAGAATATTGCACCTATTATCCTTTTTCACAGATCTACTGTTGCACAGTTAGGATATTGCACATTTATCCTGTTTCACAGAAAATTATTTACATATTGCACATTACAAGTGAGGTGAGGTAGTGTAGTGTTGTTATTTTAAGTGTTCAGTGTTGCCATCAGTCTGACTGTGGCGGGGAAGAAGCTATTGGAAAACTTGTACTGTCTGTGATGATGCTGTCCACTCTGTTGTGTCTCAGATTCTACATACAGTTCTTGTGTCTGAGCAGAGAATGAGCTGGATGGAGAGAGTCCCTGATAATTCCCTCTGCTCTTTCCCGACAGCGCTGTGCATATTAAGTCCATGGAAGGAAGTTTCGTCCGTATGATCCTCTTCGCAGTCTTAAAGACTCTTTGCAGAGCCTTCCTCTCTGCCTGTATGAGACAGTGATGCCTGTGGTGAGGATGCTCTCTATCAGTCCTCTGTAGGCCTGGGTGAGAGGGCGATGGCTCAGGCCGGCTTTCCTGAGCAGCCGGATTAAATAAAGCCTTTGCTTAAGAGTCCAGCTTAGGTCTGATGTAACCTTCAGTCCCAGGAATCTATGGCTGTCTGCCCTCTCCACCTCAGTCCCTTTGGTGATAAGAGGCTGTGGGGGGGAGGGGTTTCTTCCTGAAGTCCAGTATTATTTCCTTGGTCTTGTCTGTGTTGAGGATGAGGTCATTCTCCTCTCTGTAGACAAGAATGTTATCTACCAGGGTCCTGTACGCTGACTCATCTCCCCCCTTGATGAGCCCCAGGATGGTGGTGTCATCAGCGTATTTGATGATGATGGAGTTGTCTTGGGTGGAGGCACAGTCATAAGTGTACAGGGTGAAGAGTTTGGGGCTGAGGCAGCAACCCTGTGGGGATCCTGTGCTGACTGTGAGCTCAGCAGACACGCGTCCTCCCATTCTCACCACCTGTGGTCTGTCTGTCTGCAGGTGGGAGTTGGGACGCCGAGGTCTGTCAGCTTCTCTATCAGCTTGCCCAGGCGGATGGTGTTGAAAGCAGAGCTGTAATCCAGGAAGAGCATCCTGGCATATGTTCTGCTACTTTCCAGGTGTTGCAGAGTGTAGTGTAGGGCTACTGCTGTTATGTCATCCACTGATCGATTGGGGCAGTAGGCAAACTGGAGGGGGTCTGTAGTGTGGTTGAGAACCAGTTATTCTAGACACTTCATGACAACTGGTGTGAGTGCCGCTGGCCTGAAGTCATTCAGGGCGGATGTGTCCGGTCTTTTGGGGACTGGTATGATGGTGGAGGATTTAAAAGTACGGGGGACTACTGCCTGAGATAGTGACAGGTTGAAGATACCAGCATACACACCAGCTAGCTGTTCCCCACAGGCCTTCAAAACTCTGGGAGGAGCTCCATCGGGTCCCACAGCCTTGTGGGGGTTCACTTTCTTCAGAGCTTTCAGGACCTGTGTGTGTGTCACCTGGAAGACAGTGTCCATGTATATCCCCCCTTAGCGGAGGGGGATATACATGACACTCACAATGATGCACTGCAGTTCTCTGGGCATGTAAAATGGTCTTAGCTTCGAAGTCAGAAATTCCACATTTTCAGAACAGGATTTAGAAATTATCTTACAGTTGGTACACCACGATTGTTTGACGAGGGCGGCCGTTCCTCCGCCTCGAGTCTTGCCGCTATCCGCAGTGCAGTCCTCTCTGAAGACTGTGTAGACGTCTGGTGTTCTCACCGCATGCACTTTCCTCCAGCCAGGTTTCACAGAAACAGTATAGAGAAATCCTGAATGTCCCTCTGCGTGGAAATCCGAGCGTGGTGTTCGTCCATTTTATTTTCCAAAGACTGAACATTTGCAAACAGTATGACCGGGATGGTTAGCCTTCCGTTGCTAACCAATCGCCAGTGCCTTCAGTTAGCTCCTCCCTGTCTGCCGCACCTCCGCTTCAGCTTGTTGTTCTCAGGAGAGCTCCCTGCTGAGGACAGTGTACACTGAACTTCCGCAGTGCTAGAATGTAAATACCGATATTACTCCTGTATAGACTGTACTGTAATTTATGCACGTGTCACGTTCCCTCTCTCTCTCTTGGTCAATACAGCAGGCACACGTGCAGACGTCCATGCTTCGAGTTTCTTTTATTAAATCAAAACCAGAACCAAAACAGGCTTGAGGGCCTGAAACACTCTATAAGCTTCTCTACAAAACCTCTACAAAACCTCTATAGGCCCTTCTACCGCTGCCACTTGCACCTCTAACGGCCCCTCAACTGAGGCTAAAGGCCCTACTAGGGCTTTTAATGGCTCAGCTAACCTGCCTGGTCGTTCTTCTATTGGGCCTAGCAGGTCTATTACACATACCAACGGCTCAACAGCAGGGATAAGTGGCTCTACTAACCGGCCTGTTGGGCCAAGTAAGTCCAATTGCTTTGGACTGCCTAATCTCACCTCTACACTAGCCCCTTCTACACTAATTAGCCCCTCTTGGGCCTCTGCTATGCTAGCTAGCCCCTCTTGGGCCTCTGCTGCACTAGCTAGCCCCTCTCTGGCTTCTACTACGCTGGTTAGCCCCTCATGGACCTTAGCTCTAACCTCCCCCTCCAGGGCCAGGACAGGTAGCCTCCTTGGAGCTGGAACTGGAGGCTGGACCCTACATCTCTTCCCCGCGGAGCTCCTGCCTCGCCTATCAGCGAGCCAAAGCGGGAGCTCCTCCACGGTCAAGTCAAGGACAAGGGGTTCCACAATACACTCCAGGTCGATGATCGGGGATCCATCGATCCACCCGTCCCACCAGAAGCCCAGATCCGCTTCCTCGTCCTCCGACTCCCTACCACACAACAGCTCGGCAGTTGAAAACCGGCTCTTTCTCACCGGCTCACTCCTGAACTGGATCCAGTCTGCCTCACTCCAGGCCAACTCCTTTTCGCTCTCTTGCTGTAGGGCAAGAGTCCAGGCCCCAAGGACGAGTTCCTTCGGGGCAGGCTCCCTCTCTGCTGGCTCACTGCTCTTGTTTGTATGGTCGGTCCATCTGTCACGTTCCCTCTCTCTCTTGGTCAATACAGCAGGCACATGCGCAGACGTCCATGCTTCAAGTTTCCAAAACAGAACCTAACAGGCTTGAAGGCCTGAAACACACTATAAGCTTCTCTACAAAACCAAGGAGAAAGAAAGAACACAAATGCCAGGGCAATGGTGGACAGACACCTCAAACTAACTTAAATACTAACCCCCAAAACAACAATACTCAATCCGAACATAAACCCACATACTCCTCATCACACCGGCAGCTGACACAAATAATTACTTAACTTAAATCCGGTGTGATCAGGAATAAACAAAACTGAATCCCTTGTGGCCTCTAGTGGCTGCTCACAGTTACTGACCCCAGACTTGACAGCATTGGCGTTTTCTTTGGTATGTGCTGTCGTTTTTTTGGTATAAGCAGGTAAATACAGAAATAAATTATTTTAATTTACAGTAATAAAAATACAGGGCTTTACAAAGAACAAAACAAAAAACATGAGAACGCTCGAGACACTCCACGGGGAAAATTCTGGACTGCCACTGCGTCAAAGGGCAGCAGCCAACCAGCAGCAAGGAGAAATAAATAGCGGCCTTGGATTGGCTACTTTCAAACCTCCCGCCTCTGAATATAGCGGTATTTCACCATCCCAAGACGTTCTTTGTGTTTCTCTCCAGAGTACCAAAAAATTAATAGTTATTTTTTATATGGAAATGTGGCTGAATTTATGTTATTTATGTTACATAATTAGTAAATTGTTTTTCTTAATAATTTAGCACTGAAATGTATGAAAATGTATATATTGCCACGAAAAAAGCCATGATGTCCTCATCCGCCCTGCCCCCTCGTCCCCTTCGAGGCCTGGAGCATATCTGCAGTTTCTGTGTTAGTGTGGGGGTTTCAGCGAACAATTATAATTTCGTTTCTCAACAAAAAATCTGCGTTGGACTGAAACAGCTACTGCTGAAAGTAGCTGTTTCAGTCCAGCGTGGGGGTTTACTGTGTTTCACATTAGAGATATTAGAAAGAGTTGTTTTTATACAGTGCCACAATTATTGGCTCCCCTTGCTTAGATTAGCAAAAAATCTAAAAAATCCATCTCAATTTAATCCAACTTCATCTCACACTGAAAAAAATGAGAAAAAACTTGAAGTAAATTTATTCAGAGAAAACAAAAAACACAACTTGAAAATATTTTCAATGGCACTAACAAAGTCTGTAAGTAAATAATCTGATCAAAGTTGGCTTTAAGGACCCAGGTGTACATTAATTTGAAGTTTATTAAACAATATATTAATTATAGATAGATAGATGGATGGATGGATGGATGGATGGATGGATGGATGGATGGATGCATGGATGGATGGATGGATGGATGGATCCATGGATGGATGGATGGATCCATGGATGGATGGATGGATGGATGGATGGATCGATCCATGGATGGATCGATCCATGGATGGATGGATCCATGGATGGATGGATGGATGGATGGATGGATCCATGGATGGATCCATGGATGGATGGATGGATGATTGGATGGATGGACAGCTGACCCACTATGTTAAATCACTGTGTTAAAACATCAGTGTTATTTAACCCACTAAGTTAAATAACACTAATGTTGAATAGATTGGTCAATAAATAGATAAATACATACATACATCACTCATGATGGACCTACTAAGCTGCAAGGTCTGAGCCAGTTTTGCAACTATGATGAAACACTATAAGAACTAAGTCCCAAACCCACACAAGTTTGCACACTCTTACAATACAATACAAACAATACACGCTGGGATCAAACCACATGAAATGGGTCTGAATGAAATCTAAATCACTTGATGACTGAGTTTGGAATGTTATGAACATCTTTGGATATTCATTAGTGTTCACTAGAGCATGAGGTTTGCAGTGCATGTGATTTGACAGGCTAGAGGAGAACAGTCACAAAACAAACAGGGACTACTGGAGGTTTCAAGGGCTGTTTAGTGGAGAAGGTAATGTGTTTGAATATTGACATATTGAATTGTGGTTCAAAGAATTTAAATCGAACTTTGTGGTCTTTTTGAAGGTCTATTCTTTAGTGGAAGACCCCCGATACCAGTAAAAGAATTCAAATAGTCGTACTGCTCGAGTCAGCACCTCATGGGAAAGACCGGGGAAAGGACTGTGTCTGAATATCTTCTCATAAATAGTCTTTAAGACTCTACAACACAAGCCTGGTGACTCTTTTCCATAATGCGTATTAAATTCGCATAATGGAATAGAGTCATACTCACTCTCAACCATTTATGTCAGATTCCCTAGATGTTTTGAAACAAAAAGGAGTCTTTGGAAACATACACACCCAATCATGTATGAACTAACATGGCATTTTTAGAGGATTTTTTTTTTGTAATGTTTCAGTAAAACTATTTATAAGTAAGCTGTGGTAAAGTGTTGTACTTGCCATCAAACCCTGGTGTTAGATTCTCAAGACATTTTGAAATAAAGAGGACTGGCCTTCAGAAATAGCCTGGAAACACCTTCACATCCATTTTATTATGGACTAAGATGTAATTTTAAGAGGCCATTATTTAAAAATGCTGCAATCAAATTTCCTATTAATCATCATCCTCTCACTTTATCATATTCCTTTTGCCTCTCTAATGTCAGAATCTCAACAAGTGTTGAAATAAAAAGGAGGAGCATTGACACATGGCCTGGTAATGCCTTTTGTTTAAAAGGTGATTATTTAAAAGCGCTGCAGTAAAATTTCTCATAAATCAGCATTCTGGCTCTCTGTCATACACTCTTTCACCCACCAATTGTCATGAGACGGTCCTGTCCGGACCGAGGACAGGAGATGGAAGCACAGGTGCGGACTTCCATGAAATGAGAAGTTTTATTAAACACAGCAACAGAACGAAACAAAACCAGGCACGGGGGCCAGACAAAGATAACAGAAATATGAAGGATCGAGGAGGACACAGACCGGGAAAAGGTGAGAGTAGGTTAATGCTCCACACAACATCTGGGGACAGAACACCTTAAATACCCAACCAGGGGCTAATCAGCCCTCAGGTAAACTATCCCTAGCTGTGGGTGGAGGAGAGTTCACAGTCCCGTAGCGACCCCCGAGGGCCACAAACCGGAATCGTAAAACCAAAGTCAGATTCCCGATACGTTTTGAAATAAAGGAGGAAAACAGACCTAAAACTATCTAAGGCCTATTAAAGAATATACTTATATGCCAGGTTTAGGGGGTGATTAATTAAAAACGTGGAAGTAAAATTTCTTATGAATCAGTATTCTGGCTTTTTATCATACTCTTTCACCCACTAATATCAGATTCTCAAGACGTTTTGAAATATAGGAGGAGGAGCCATAAGAAAAAGGACCTAAAACTATCTAAGACCTATTAAAGAGTAGACTTATATGCCAGGTTAGGTAGTGATTAATTAAAAACGCTGCAGTAAAATTTCTCATAAATCAGTATTCTGGCTCTCTGTCATACTCTTTTTTCACCCAGTACTGTCAGATTCTTGAGACATGTTGAAATGAAAGGGGAGGAGCCTTCAGAATTGGTATGACAATGCATTTTGTTAAGAGGGTGATGTTTTTAAAAGGCTGCCCCCGCTCCCCATATACCAGACAGGCGACAGTCGTTTTATTTCAGATTTAAAATAAGAGAGTAGGATTTTGATTAATTTATGTCTGTGATTGTCAACTGGCGGCCCGCGGGCCACATCCGGCCCGCCAAAGCTTTCCATCCGGCCCCCGCAATGGAAAATGAATGGACGTCTATGGGGCTAGACGGCTAAATTCTGCACTCGCCCTATAAAATAAAGTAATAAATGGTGCAAAAAGTTGCAAATAGTTCTGAGGCACTATATACACATGTAAGGAATAATTAGCAGAATAAGGTTTTATATATAGTGTGATATGCAGTGTGGGTTATTGCACATTGTTTAAGTATTGCACAGTTATTTCCTATACCATTTAAATATTGAATATTAAATATTACACAGTACACAGAAATTTCAAAGTATTTTCAGTACCATTTGAATATTGAATATGAAATATTGCACAGTTGGTGGATAGAAGGAAGTCCGAGGGTTGGGGGTTAGACGGTGTGGTCAGTGCATGTGTGAGTTTAAAGTGGTTATGGCCTTTGGGGAGAAAACTGTTCCTGAGTCTGTTTGTCCTTGTTGTGATGCACCTGTAGCCAGGGGCGTCAGAGGTATTTTTAATGTGAAGGGGACGCATCGGTCTACGCATTGGGGGCGGGGTTTGGG
>JBBIGA010126141.1:0-24089 GCA_037576975.1 Alestes dentex | reverse complement strand
AGAATGTGTTGTTTGAGCACTGTGCTGATCTGCTGAGGTTAAAATCTTAGAAAAGTCTGAGAAAAGTATATAAACAGTGAGCAAAGCGCGGAGCAGTAAGCAAAAGCATCCGAACAGTAGCAAAGCCACAGAGTTCTCCCACAGTAAAGCTGAGATCTTTCTCTCTCTCTCTCTCCCTTGTGATTTAGAAGTAACCAGCGAGGCTGAAACGTCCTGTGGCTGGAATCTTCCCACTGTGGCTGCCGTATATAGCGGAGCTTCTGTTTTCCTGAGTTCCTGTTGACTCCCCGGTCAGGAGTCGAGATTCATCGGTCCGACTCAGTAGAGGAGCAACTTCCTGGCACCCTTGGATGAGATTGGCCCTCGTTTAAAGCTGGACAAAGGAGAGTGGCTCTGAGCACTTATGTTAAAGACTGTTACTACATCATTTAATCTGAGCATAAGAATTATGTGAATTTGAATAATGCAAATTGCTGCCTTGTTAATCACTTAATCAGCCTATAGACTTGAATGGTGACGATTTGAGGATGAGTTTCACCAGAGATATTTCATCAGTGATAAATAATCATTTGTTATCCTCTAGTAAATTCCTCTAAGATTTTAATAGGTTATGTCGTTGACATGGGCAGTTACATCATTACAGTGTTATTACCAAGTACAATTACTAATAATTACTAATAAAAAGGTTAAGACAGGTGTAAACAACCTTATCTTCTTCAACTTGCAGATGACTCTAATTTTGAAATTTCTGAATCTTTTTTTCTGTTCTTAATTCAGTTTCAGTTCCTGAAAGGCTTTGCTTTCATAATGCCTGCCCTAAAAGTAGATCAGCATATATCATGCTAATCCTTTAATATATTTTATAATGAAAGTATGAAACACACAAGAAAAGGAGTGTTTTTTTTAACAGATTTAGTTTTTTTGTATATAGAGATGACAGACTTTGCTTTAATAAATGTACAAAGTCAAATAAATGCACAGTAAAATAAGTGCAATTTTACATTCAACTGCTACAGACACACAGCATGTTTCCCGAACTGAACAACAGACATTACAGAACATTAGCTCCTTGATAGAGGTCTTATCTCATGCAATACTATGCCATTAGTCTCATGATTTTATAAATGTATATACTGAACATCCTGCATTGCAGTATTATGCTGGTGGCTAATGGTTAGGATGTTGCCCCTGCAATCCAAAGGTTGTGGGTTTGAAACCCAACGCTGTTAGTGTCACCACTGAGGTACCCTTGAGCAAGGTACCGTCCGCACACACTGCTCCCCGGGCGCCACCCATTGGTGACAGATCACTGCTTCACTTGGTGAATGGATTATATGCAAAGAAAGAATTTCACATTTTACACGCTGTGGTGTGTTGTTCACGCGTGACTATAAGGCAGGGGTGGGCAAACTACGGCCCGCGGGCAACGTACAGCCCGTATTTTTTTGCTCTAGTACTCCAATGAGTACCTACATGAATCAGTTGGTACGCAACAAAATAAAAAAAAATTCTCTGTGTCTCGGCCGTGGTTGGGGGGATGCGTGCAGAAGTCTGTGTCTTGTCGGTGTCTCAGGCTGTGAAGTCGAGGGGGGCACGCAGTATGAAGTTACTCAAATTAGGTACGCATTTGCGCTGTGAATACTAAAAACTGCCGTGCATTTGCGTACCACATACGCCAGATGCGTACAGGCGTACCACTTATGTCGATCTCTGTACAATGACTTGATTTTGCGGGTCCCGGGCTACTCTCTGTTATTACTCTGCCACTGCACACTGGCTATGCTGAAAGAGGGCCCTCAACATGTGAAAAAATACAGGAAATCACTGGACGACCTGCATGGAGAATTCTGCCGTCGGTTGTCTGATTTTGGAAAAATTGACAAGTCACTTCAGCTGGTGTCATGTGCCTTCACACAAGACCCTGACCCTGCCACAGGAGTTGCACTGGCAAAAAAGGGTGATCAACAAAACTGTATTAACACTGTATTGCCTTTTTAATGTTTATGTTTGATATGTATGCATCTGGTGCTGGCCCGGCCCATCTGTCAAATTTTGAAAGTCAATGTGGCCCCTGAGCCAAAAAGTTTGCCCACCCCTGCTATAAGGGGTCCCTTCACTTTATAATTTGCAAAAGAAGCCAACATTCCTTTTTACATTTTTATTCATCTTTTTTTCCCCTCAATATCTCAACATCAGTTTAAGGTCATGTTCTCCACTGGAATTGAACATTTAACTTTCTACTCGGCAGTGCATACTACAGTCACGACAGTTCAGCAGTATTCAGATTTCTTTTTTATACCAAGTATTAGGTTGCTTCAGTATTTCTGTCAAGGCTCCCCCTTGCTCCTGAATGAGGAGAGGCACGTAGGCAGACTTCCATTCTTTAAATAACTTATTTATAAAGGGGAAAGGAGACTCAATAATAAAACTCAAAAACAAAACCTAAATACAAAAACTAAACAAGGATGGCCTCTAGTGGCCGCTGACGGGACATGACAGTAGCCCCGGCCCCTCTCGGGCACCACACCAGGGCGCCAGGAGAACACCAAAACCACCCTAAGGGCAGAGGGGGGGCAAGCGGTGGCAAAAGAACGGGTCCTGTGGGCCCCACCTGGCTGCCTTTCAGTGGTGTCAATCGGTCCCGGGTGAGTCCCACGGTCCCTCTTGTCTCTTAGGATGGAGCCCCCTCCAGGAAGCCCCGCCATGTCTTCCAGGACGGAGCCCCCTCCGGGGAGCCGCGCCACGTTCTTCTGGATGGAGCCCCCTACGGGGAGCCCCTCAGCGTCCTCCAGAATGGAGCCTCATATGGGGAGCCCCGCCATGTCCTCTAGAACGGAGCCCCCTATGGGGAGCCCCGCTGTGTCATCCAGAATGGAACCCTTTACGAGAAGCCCCTCAGTGTCCTCCGGGACCGAACTCCCTCCGTGGAGTCCCTCCGTGTCCTCTGGGACTGAGCTCCCTCCATGGAGCCCCTCCAGGCCGTTGGTAGAGTGTGCAGTGGCCCGGCTACTGGGCTTTAGCAGCCTTGCTCTAGGCTTTAGCGGCCCTGCTCTAGGCTTTAACGGCCCTGCTCCTCGCTTTAGCGGTCCTTCTACCCACTTTAGTGGCCCTGCTACCTCCTTTAGCGGCCCTGCTATGCTACCTGCGTTCACCTCTGCCGCTACACTACCTGCGTTCGCCACACTATCTGCCTTAGCCTGGTAGAGTGTGTTGTTAGAGTGTGCAATCTAAAACTGGCAGCATTTGAATTAGCTGATATTAATTCATTTAGAAACTGTTTTTAACTAATTGAGTTCACTGGAAAGCACAGATGCAAAAGTTTGACTGTAACAAGGTTTCAAATTGGTTTCATCTAACTTAATTACTGGGCCCGCATTATACCACACATAATGTATTATTAGTGTGCTCGCTCTGCAAGTTTTATTATTATCGTCTTTATTATTCTTCCGTTTTTGGCACGCTACTCCTCCCAGGGCTTTCAAGATAGAGACACTGTTCCAACTCTGAAACGGTCTGGAATTACGGGCTTGTTCACAGCTTTTTGATACGTCTTGTCGTTCATTCGTTATTCCTGTTTTTCTGGCGAAAACGATTTGCAAAAGTATTGGCACCCTGAACTTTCAGATAGTCCTGCTCGGACACGCTTTGTCCAAAACCCACCAAACTTCATGTCATACCTCAGGCCAACTTCCCCGACACACAAACGTGGTCGGTGATGACCTGCACTTTTCCTTTCCTTTCGCTCATCCCTTTTTTCCCCATTCACTTCCATTCATTTTTAATCCCATTGAAATGAATGCAGTTTCAGAAGAAGAAACTTTCAGGCTCCATACAGTGACAAAACCTTGTGAAACTTCATATGAGACATCAGGCCAACTTCCCTGACACACAAACACGGCCGGTTATGACCCGCACTCGTCTTTTCCTTTTCTTTCGCTCATCCCTATTTTCCCCATTCACTTCCATTCATTTTAACCCCATAGAAGTGAATGCAGTTTCAGAAGAAGAAACTTCCAGGCTCCATACAATGACCAAACCTTATGAAACTTTATATGAGACCTCAGGCCACGCCCCCACAGACACCTGTTTAAACTGAGCTATATGGCCAAAAGTATTGAGACAGAGCTGTCATGCAAAACTATGTGGCCAAAGTATTGGGACACATACTCACTAATGCTATGCTAGTGCTAACAGTAACGCTAATGCTTTGTTAATGTTATGCTAATGCTGATGCTAATGCTAACACTAATGCTAACGCTAAGTTTGAGCAAGCACACTTTGCATTTTCTCTGCAGAAATGCAGTTTAGTTATTTATCATGCCACAAGTCTTTTTAGACAATTACACAGAGAACAATAAGCAACTGCACTACAATCTCTGGTCTTACACTCCGATCTGTTTTAGAACAATGTTCTCTAGGCAAATTGAAAATCAACTCTTTGTTTGTCATGTTTCAATACTGAAGAGTTGTGTGTGTTCGCTCAAGAATGGAATAAGATATAAGACTGTTATTCTATAGATGGTACTAAAGCATTAACATTATAAAAGAAAAACAACTGTAATTATGTACTGGGAGATAATAAAGGAGAATTATGCCAAGGAGTGGGAAGAAGACATGTTTCAGCAAGACAACAACCCCAAACAAAAATAACTTGCAACTGTTTATGGCCTAACTAATCAATTGTCTTGAATCCCATTGTTGGAGGATCTATGGAGGATTTTGAAATTACAGGTCAAACACATAACCTCATAACCTTGGGGATAAGTAAATGGTTTGTCAAATGAAATGGACCAAAACTGAACCAATCTACTGAAGGAAAGTGAAGTACTTTGAAGATACCTCAAAGCTGTAATTGCCAATAACGCCTTTACAATGAAGTGCTAATTATATTAATTTGTGGTTTCTAAATACTGTTCATATTTAGATTTATCAAATCAAAAGACATTACGGTCATGAATTTAAAGTGGACTTAGAGTGTATTAAATAATAAAAGCAAAAACTACTGAATACTTGTTTTCCCTCAGTACTTAACACATCTGTGTTTTCCATGTGCAAAGTAATGAAGGTCAGTTGTGTAGTGTAGTTTCAGTGTTATTCAATTTCCAAATGGCTCTCAGTTTAACTCTCAGACGTGATACTCTGGCTGACCTCAGGGAGGCGCCAGAATATCACAATTTAAATATAACGACAAGCGCTAGAGATTTGGTGGTGCATGTGTCAGAACTTCATTAACGCATGATACTAGGAAAGTTGAAAGTTGTGTCATAAATGAAACTTTCACTGACATAAAATATAAAAAGGAGAAAATATATTTTTGCTTAATTTAGCTGTTCATTACCATTAATAGCATTCCCTGATTTGCAATGGTTCCTTCATTTTCTGAAAACACTTTGTCCTTAAGTGAGACAGGGACCCTACAGACGGGACACCAGCCCACCACAAGGCACGCACACACACCAGTTCTCTTTGGACTGTGGGAGAAACCGGAACGCCAGGAGGAAACCCACACCACCACGAGGAGAACATGCAAATTCCACACACACAGACACACACACACACACACACACACACACACACACACACACACACACACACAAGGCCAGGACCTGGGTTCAAACCACAATGGTTCTTAATCCATTCTTTCAGGACCCCCAAAGAGGGCTCCCTTGACACCTGACTCCCAAATGCCCATAATTGAAAGAATCAACTCTTAAATCAACTCCTTGCCCTGCTTATGACCATGCTGCCTTTCAGCTGGACCATTCAGTAACAGTTAATATCCAGTATTTCAACAGAACCCATTTGTTTTACACTATAACATAAATGCTAAAAAAAAGTACTGACCAAGTCAAATGAAAATAACAAAATAATAACAAAAAGAAAGTGCAATAGAAAGTGCAATCAGCAAAATCATCCATCCTCTACCCCTAGGGGCAATTTATTGTGCTCAACTGACCTATCCCCAATGTATGCACGTTTTGGGTGGTGGGAGGAAACCCACACGGTCACGGGGGGAGAACATGCAAACTCCACACAGAAAGGCAACAGCGCTAACCCCTGCGCCACCATGCCGCCCCCAGCAAAATCATCAGGCAGCTTAATTTATAGCTATCCCAGTTTACACCTAGCATTTGAGAAGATACTGATGGACTAGCAACGGAATGATTTCAAAAAGAACTTACCATCAGTTTCACCAAAGCAAATAGAAAGTGTTTCTTTTTCACAAAAAGTCTTGCCTGAGGTTAATAGTTGAGTTTACAGTAGAATATGGTTCTCCTGAATGTTCAAACTAGTTTTTAAACTTAAAACAAGTTTAACAGCTTAACAACTTCCCACTCAGGCTTTACGTGCTACTCAAGTCTGTAAGAGCTTTTGACTGAAGACCTGCTTGGAGGAAGGACGTAAGCTTCTGTATCAGTGTTTGAGGAGTTGTATTATCCATGGTATCCTGTAGAACAGATGCTGCAAGCGAGCAGTACGCTGGTATGTGGCATAGTCCATGGAAGACTCTTGATGTCTTGATGTATTCGATGATTCCATTGGCTTTAGTTTCATCACAGATTCTCTTGTGGAAGTACTCCTCCTTCTGGGCATCTTTGAACCCATGGATTTTTGTGACCTTCTGGATATATTCTGAAGGTATTGAGTCTGCTGCCTCTGGTCGCGAGGTTATCCAGAGTAAGGCAGAAGGCAGCAAATTTCCTTTGATGAGGTTTGTCAGTAACACATCAACTGTTGTTGGCTTGGTTGGGTCAGTCCAGTTAGTATTGTGTTAGAAATCCAGGGGAAGGCAATATTCATCCAGACCATCAAAAATAATCATGATTCTTACTGTGTTCAGATTGATCTGTTTTACTTGTGGGAAGAAGTATTGGAGTAGCTCAGTTAAACTGACATTTTCCTCCTTCTTCAGGTTTAAGTCCCATAAACGAAATGCAAGGATCAAATCGATCTCCTGGTTGGTTTTTCCCTCAGCCCAGGAAAGAACAAACTTCTGCAGATAAATGGTTTTGCCAATTTTGGCAATTCCTTTGGTAAGCATGGTTTTGATATTCTTTTGCTTTTCAGGATATTGTATGAAGATGTTGCACGTAACTTGATTGGATGCTGGCTTTGGCGCTCTCATTTCATGTTCATGGCTCTCATCTTCCTCGTCTTCTTCCTTTGTGATGTAGGGCTCAATAAAGACATCATTGAGCAAAATAGGACTGCTGTGTTTTTCTGATTTTACAAAAATGCACTTTTTCTATTCTCTGTATCTTTCCTTTAGTTTTTCTTTAGCTCCATTCAGGATGCTCACTATAAAAAAGCAAGAAAAGACATAAGCATTAAATATGCAGTAACCACAAATATACAACTGAAATGAATTATGTAATTATTTTAGTGACAATATGTATGTTATGGTGTGTGCAATATTATATGATGTTATATTTATCTTATTTATATTCTATAATATATATATTTATATTATAGGAACAGTCATTACCATCACTGGGATCTTGATAAACACAGTTTGGAGCCTGCTCCAAATCCAAATGATTAGAACAGGAACTGAAAGTATTAGCAGAGAAGGATTTAGAAGAGATAGGAAGAAAGTAATCCACTGTTATTGTTTTAAATATGGAATACTATATTTTATATTAAGAGTGAGCTCCTAAGTGGTCCACTTAATTTTTGCCCTTATCATTAGGAGATCTCAAGTTAGTGATGCCACATCAAGCCCAGTGATGCCACATCAATCTATGGCTGTGTGTCAAAGAAAGATGCCCCTCCCTCTTCCCCTATATTATCTGACATAACAGATTTGGCTGTTCGTGTTCTCCTCAAAGCACACTGCACTGTCCAACAGTGCCGGACTAGTCGCTGCTTGGAAAAATTCTTGGAAGTAACGCATGTTAGTTTTCATGCTCCGAGTGTTTCAGTGGGTGGGAATTGGCAATGACTAAACTAAGTAAAGTGGAACCTTATAGTTAAGCATGAACACACCACAGTACACAGCGTGAAATTCTTTCTCTGTATTTAACCCATTCATCAAGTGAAGATGATCTGTATTTTACTCAAGGGTACCTCAGTGATGACACTAACAGTCTTGGGATTCAAACCTACAGCCTTCTGATTGCAGGGGCAGCTCCCTAACCACTAGGCCACCAGCTGTCCCACTGAGTCTTCTGAGTTTTATTTTGGTTACATCTGGTTGGGGTACCTGTGATCACTTGCACAGTATTCCTCCGTCAGGTCATTGAACATCTCCATGGAATTAAAACTGTCCTCTTCTGAGTCTGTACTTTCTTCCAGTCTGCAGGCACTGTATCAAGAGTAAGATTAATAAGAACTTTGTTGTAATCTTAACCATACAAAAGCATATTGTGGAATGAGACTGTGTTCTTTCAAGACCCCAGTTTACAGGGCCACATAGTCGTTTCTAAAGTTGGACTTCAGGACCCTGTACACAGTTTTGTACTTTAAACTTGACTAAGCACATGAGGAGCCTTTTAAGATGTCACATGTACTTAGTGAGGGAAAGCAGAAAATGTGCACAGTGTGGGATCCCCAAGACTGACACTGGAAAACCCAACATGGATTACATATCGTGCAGTAATCCAAACTACAGTACAAATATACAACGCAACAGTACACAACTCAGTACAATACAAGCAAAATAAATGTGTAGGGATCTTCAGAAACCTGACGGTGGTAGTTTTGCAGAAACATTTTGGATATGTATTTAAATGTTTGCTTTTGATAATTTTTTATCTGTTTTTCCATTTTGTGAAAGAAGTGGCCTGTGAAACAAGCTAGCCTGTTAACTTTTTATTTTTTGTTCTTTTAAAAAACAAAGAAGAAAGAGTGTTAGGTTTCCATTCAAATAAAGCAAATGACAAGTAAAGTTTCCTCTGTGAGGAAGGCTTTATTAAGACTTCTACAGGTCCGTGCTGAGTATTTCATAAAATTCAGCTCACAAAATGCTGTTTTTATGCATGTGAAAAGTTTCTCTGTGGCCTTGCTTAAGATTTTGAATGCCGTTAATAAGGGACAGAAATATCAAAAGTTTTTACAAAACTACACTTTTACTTATACATTAGAAAATAATCTGAGAATATCTAACTAATATATGAGAAGACTTGTTAATCTGGGGGGAAAAGTTTTAAACAGGAAATATGAAAAACAGGATGGACTCGGAGCGCAGCAAGCAGCTGGAGCCGATAGGTGACAGGGTCCAATTAACAGGGGGGAGAGTTTCTTGGAGGGGGTGTGCAAGTGCACGTGTTTAGTGGATAGCTATGCCCTGTCACCAACGTGGAACAAACATCCCAGAGGGTGCCAACGGTGTTGCTTTTGGGCCTACGGTGCATCAACCTCCTTTAGCATACCTCAAAAGGACTGAGACCTGTTGCGGAGGAGACTTGGAGATTATGAGACAGCTCAGCCCAAATGAGGTAGCGGGCCCAGGAGCGCTGCCAATCAGCCGCAAAACATCTCAGAAAGCTCTCCAGCTGTTGGTTGGCCCGCTCCGTCTGACCGTTCGTCTGAGGATGGTATCCTGAAGAAAGGCAGCTGGACGAACCAATCAGATGGCAGAAGACCCGCCAGAACTTGGCCTCTGTCTGAGACAATATCCCTGGGGAACCCATGCAATTGGACTACATAGTCTAATATCAATTCCACAGTGGTTTTGTCAGTGGGGAGTCCATCTAATGCCACCAGGTGCACAGCCTTGGAGAACTGATCCATGATGGTAATGATGGTGTTCTTTCTACTCGACTCTGGTAGACTGGTGACAAAATCCATTGCAATGTGTGACCATGGGCGACGAGGAACAGGTAGAGGTTGAAGATCACCTGGAGCTGGTTGGGTTGATGATTTACCTCAGGCGCACACCGCACATGGCTGGACGTAGGTTTGTATGTCTTTTCCCATCGATGGCCACCAAAATGCTCTTCTAATAAATGTAACAGTCCGACAGATTCCTGGGTGCCCACCCAAGGTGGAATCATGACCCCACTGTAGAACCTTGGACTTCATGGTGTCAGGGACAAAGAGACATCCAAGTCGGGTGTCTGCTGGAGGAGGCTCCAAGGTGTGCGCCTGGTGGATATGATCTTCCAGCTCCCGTCTCAGTGGAAAAATGATGAGATGAGAAGGAAGGACAGGCACAGTGGTAGAAAGATGAAAATCAAACCGTTCAGAAAACAGCACCCACCGCACCTGCCTCGGGCTGAGCTGTTTAACTTGTTGTATAGATAGAAGATCCTGATGATCGGTCCAGACCGTAAATGGCTCACTGCCGCCCTGGAGCCTGGATGGCACTTTTCCAAGGCCCACTTGATGGCCAACAGCGTGCGGTCCCCTACCCCGTACCACTGTTGAATGGAATTAAATTTTTCCAAGAAACATTGGAGCTGCTTAAGCGTTTTGGGTAGGGCCCAATTACGCACAGCCTCCAGTTTCAGGGGATCCATGGCCACACCTTTAGGGGTGATAACTAAAACCAAGAATGTGGTGGAACGCTTGTGGAAAGCAAATTTCTCCAACTTACAGTAGAGTTGGTGGGCCAGCAGCCTCTGGAGCACTGCTTGGACGTGCTGGATGTGTTCTTTGATGGTCTTTGAATATATCAAGATGTCGTCCAAGTATACGAAGGACCACCGGCCTAATATGTCTCTCAGCATGTCATCGATCAGCTGTTGGAACACCACCGGACTGTTGCACAATCCAAACAGCATTACTAAAGTTTCATAATGGCCTCAATTTTGAAACTCAAAAAGCACATTCATCTATGTCAGCAACACATCACACTTCCAGTCCCCTCCGTCCTACTTATCTGGTAGAGACATTTTGGGAATGAAAGAGGATGATGATGCTGGGAGAGGGGGAGAAGCTCGGGGTGCCGTCTGTGGTGCTGCCCGCTCAGCAGCCTGCTCACGCACAGCAGTCTTGAGCGCGGTGACTCGCTGAGCAAGCTCAGAACGAGCCACAAAGGACTCGTGAAGAGCCTGTCGCAAGCCAACCACGTCACGTTCAAGCTGTGCGATCACTGCAGCCTGCTGTGTAACAACATCACACATAGCGGCAAACTCCGCCGGATTCCACCAGATTCACGGCTGAGGGCTCAGTCATTCTGTCATGACGGAGGACAGCCGCTACACCCATGTAGCGTGATGGAAGAACCCAAATGCAGAGTAGCACGAGAGGATATGTAGATCACGCACTTTGCTATAAGAACGCACTGTTACTAGAGTTAGGATTCCCACTGGAACCTGCATTCTCGCTTACACACAAGGTATGATAAAGGCCGGGGTACTCATGGATTGAAGGTCTAGAAGACTGTATGGCTGAGGGTAATGATTCAATGACCAAGCATGATCTACCTGCATTATCTAGCTTTTATATCATGTGACGCACTCATTTCCCTTTCCCCTGGTGCGTCATGTGACCTGTGTGCGTGACAGCCTTCGCTTTATTACCTTTGATGTGTTCCTCTGAATTCGGGTGGATGATGCATTGAAAAGGTGCTCCTCGTAGACAGGAAGCTGGATACAGGGGAAACGGCTCTGAGGCAGAAAACAACGTCATCACTGGATACCTTATGTCACTATGTTTACACTCATGACAGTGGTTAATTAAATAATTTATTTAATGACAGTTTTTCGGCCATTTGTTTATAGTAGAACACCATCTTGACTGAGATATACAGTCAACCCAATAATGATTATTGGCACCCTTGGTAACAGAAGTAAAACTGGAACAGGACAGAACAATAATTTGGAAGTTTAAAACAACCGGAGCCTGTCTGAAACAAGATGCACATTTATGTCACCCGGAAACACACACGGAAGAGAACAGCAAAAAAAATAAAATTGATCACTGTACGGTAGTATGTTGGGGTCACAAAGACTACAATTAAATGAAAGAAGGTTGTCCTACATGCAGAGGTGCACATAATTGTTGTCATATCGTGCCATGTGGACATAGTTCCTTGAGACTGAGGTTTTAATCAGAAATTCATAGCACAAAATATCGGAGGACCTTCACTCTGATCACAACAGCTCATAAACACAAACGGGGACGCTGCTGCAGGAAGCCCTCTGTCCTGCAGAGGGAGATACAGGTTTTAGCCACTCAACGTGGGTCCTTAAGCTGAACTTGCCTTTCCCTTCTTACGCCTGGAAACGCACAGAACAAGACCTCCGACCTTCAACACTTCCTCACAAACACTCACAATGGTAAGGAATGGGGTGACCACACAAAGATTCTGAGGCCTGGCTGGCTATAAATATCCTTACACCTCATCACACATCCAATCACACAACAGGGACAATTAACTACTACGCATGTATTACTCAATGAAAACACAAAACAGATGGACATGTCGTTAGGTACCCAGCAACCCAGGTATGGAGTAAAGTTGCTAAACACCTAACAACCAATCATACCACACATACCTTCATGCCCAGAGCCATATATCCCCTAATATTCGGGTGACTGACTTCGTTGGGGGCATGACCGAGACGTACTAGATGTGACAATTGTGCACATAATTGTGACATATGTGAGATTTATTACAAAAATAAACATATAAATTCTAATAATTATTATTCCCTCTTAGACTAAATTACCTTTAAAGGTTATTTTTTCCTAGTAGGAGTTTTTTATACTTACAAAGATATTTTGGATAAGCTTTTTATCCTTCTTTGCTAAGGTTGCCAATTGGATGTGAACAAGCAGCAGACAGTGCATTTACCTGGAAGGTTGAAAGGATGAGTCCACTGCCCGTTGACCTGATAATGTCCTTTTTAACATAGGGTGAGTCTTGATTTTCTCTGATCGTTCATCACTGTGGACATAAAAATAATCTCTGCTAAATCCTTTATAATTGGAAATATATTCGATCAAACACTGGAAATAAAATATCCCCACCCCTATTCCCCCCCACACACACGAAAAGACATTCTTAAATGTGTTTTTGCTACGGGACTTTCCACGGGGTGACCTGACTTCATTCTTTCATGCAGTGTCAATGCTTAGACTCTCTGGTATGTTTTTGAGGAAAGACTCCATTGTCTGCACATTTTTGTGTTTTCCCTGCTCCACACACTTGACCCAGCTCTCAAGAAGTTGACTGGTTGATGAGTTGAACTAGATGTAGTTGATGAGATGTGTATAGTAAGGAAGTCACCAAGACTTGGACTGAGAACCCCTGTAACGTGCTGTGCATATCCTGTTATTTTACTATACTGGAAAGAATAACAGCAAGGGTGGGGGTGCAAGCAAGACACCATTGAATCTGTAAGAGTGGAGGCAGAGCAACAGGAGTCCAAAAATTATAAGGCACCTGTCTGAATGTATTTATAGTCAATTTATATAACAGTAATTATTTCTGTGAGTCGGGGTCTTTAAAAAAATGATGTAAAATACAGACAGTAAAAACACAGCAATCTTCAAACAGCCTATAGCTCCAGCCACAAGAACCACCAGGATCAGTTTTGGGTGTAGTTAAATTGTAGTGCCTCCTGTTACTCGTAGAGCTTCTCCCAGATAAGAGAAAGGTATGTGAGTTATTACCTGTTCTCCCATCCATCACTGGCTGCTTCGCACATAGACTTCTCGATCAAATCAGCATGATGGGAGGGCAATACTGATATATCGGAGACAATCCTTCAGAAACAAAAATGATGAATAAATCATCCCAATGTAACTTATTCTCGGTAATTTGCAGTGAATGAATGAAAAAAAAAACAGGCATGAGTTAGAGCTTCATCTCCAGGGATGCACCTCTTCAAAACAAAAGGCAACGTAAATAGACAGAAGAATCAAAGCTGTCTTTCAACAGATCGGTGCAGTCATTACTGATAGCCCTTCATTTACCCTGAGTCTTTTTTCTTTGCCTTTGCATGGGTCCAACCCCTGGACTCAGAGCACTCTATCCTTGGATTTGCCCTGTGAATAAATGCAGAAGAGCAGAGATGAGAATTAATATACATTGACCTGGGAAAAGTGTTTTAATGGGTGGGATCAAGAATACAGTTAATAAGAGCTCTTTGGCCCACTTTTCCGAAATAGGCCAAACCACATTCCAAGTGGCACACCATGGTTGTGAATATCAGAGTCAACCACTTAGTGGGAACTCCTACTGCACTTTTGAGAACGACTATGAATAGGATGGAACAAATCTTTATTGTTTGTGTTATTTCAGTGTGGTGGATCCTGAGCACGCTTTGAAACACGTGAGGTTTGGATTACACTGTGTGTGGGTGTGTGATAAGCAGTGGAATTCTATTCAGAGGTGTTATTACCCTATTATTTTGGGTAATCTGATGCTGGATAGGGAAAAGAGTGCATGGTTTCACCCGCATCCATTACAATAAGCCACTGATAAATGAGCAGGCGACGATGCAATATTTATTGTTATAAGATATAGTTGGGAATATGAGGAAAGATAAAAGCTGTAATAAAAGATCATCTAGTTCACAGTTGTAATTTTTCTTCCAGGTATTCCATAGTAGTCTGTTGAATTGCCTTAGAATTCCAACTTTTTGCTTGTTTTGGTTTATAGAAGGTTTTCTTTTTTACAAAGCTAAAGAATCTGGTGCAAACAGTTCAATCAGGCGTCATTTTTTCTGCAAGTAAGACATAATTGCTTGTAGTAGGTCTGTGGAATTTAATTAAAAGTCCTGGATTTCTAAATACTTAATTATTTCTGCATTAATTATTATTTTTAACAATTCATTTGTTAACTGGAATAATTCTGGAATGATTCTGTATACCATGTCCATTCATGTCAGTCAATAGTTTATTCTGCCATTAGGTACTTTTTTTTTTTTTTATTAGACTGCAAATTCATCTCTTGGACTTATCACCAGGTATGCAAATAATACGACTGACTGGCGCAATCACTTAATTTCTTAAAATAAGAATTTATCCTCATAGATTTCCTACAAATGTTTTTTTTTTTCTACTGAGGATACGAGTCTTTGAGGATATGTTGTCATTAATATAGTTTTTGTAATTACCATTTTTCATCTGCTTCATTGTCTGGAGCCTGGAGTGTGGAATGGTCCATCTTTGGCCTGCACTTTGAACTAAAATAGAAGAAAAATTCTAGGTAAACTCAGGGGTACACTATGCCCACAGTTTCCTCCTCATCTGAAATTGTTTCTCATAACATCCAGTTTTAAGCATTTTAAATGTTCAGTGTCATGTGCAATAAATAGAATGAAATGAGAGTGTAATGAAAATGTTAGTAGAATTATTAATTTACAGTGAATGAAAATTTCAAATGTTCATCAAAGTTACTGTCATTATAATAAACAGGGTTACAAGTTTTAGTCACAGAATAGTGAAGATTAAATATTGTTCAAAATCCAAAGTAAGAAAAAAAATCAAGTTGCACAAAATGTGCAATAACTAAAATCATTTCTTATTTACTTTGATGGTGCCAAAAAATTACAATCCAGTACATCTGCACAGCTATGCTGAGTCATCTTGACTGTCTTCCTATCATTCACGCATTTACAATACCAGTCTCTCATTCCCTTTGTTTAACAAAAAGAAGCCAAAAAAATGTATTAAAATCAAAAACATCACATATTAATGTGTAAGAAACCTACTTTTACAAGATATCCAAACATGCAAAGCTATATAATCAACAAAGTAACTGTCATGGGGTAGATCATTTTGTTTTGCACTGGGGAGAATAAGATCCTAGTTCATGTAACACAGTGCCTTTGCCTGGAATGTAAAAAAGTAACCATTCTGTCATACATGAACACACCACAGCACACAATGTGTGAATGATGAAATTATTTGTCTGCATTTAACCCATTTACCAAGTGAAGCAGCAGGCAGCCACGAACAGAGCACCCAGGGAGCAGTGTGTTGGGACGGAACCTTACTCAAGGGTACCTCAGAGGTGCTTAGCAGTCTTGGGAACTGAACCCATGACTTCCTGATTGAAGGGCCAACACCTTAACCACTGAGCTACCAACTGCCCCACAAGACCAGACGAGTAGCTAAAGAGCTGAATCAGGTGAGCCAGGCACAATAAAGCACAAAAATGTGTATAGTGAGGGGTACCTTGTGGTATACTGTAAACACAATATTATTTAACTTACTGGCAAGACACAGGTAAGAATGACAGCACAGGTGAGGTTACTAGTCAGACACCAGTAAATTGATTAACAAAGAGTAAAGGGGGAATTTGGCTGACGCCCTTATCCGGGGTGATTTACTATCTTTAGTTACAGGAACAGTCTGAGGGTTAATTGTCTTGCTCAAGCACACAATAGTAGAAAGAGGGGATTTGAACCTGAAACTTTGTGCTGGTTGTGTTCACAGACAATTGTTTTACGCACTAGGCTCCTACCACCCAGAGGCTGAACAGAAAGAAGAGGGATACATTGACAGACATCATATTTGATTGCACACACACCTGTTCGAATGTGTGTAGCTCATAAGACATTTCGTCCATAAATCTATTTGTAAGCTTGCAATGGTATATATAAGATAGATGTATTCAGTGGTTATAACACAATAACGATCACCGGTTGCTGAGGGATTATTTGTTGATCATGATAATTCTCTCCCTCCTGTTGCTTGATGTCTGAGCACGAATTTAAAAGCAAAACAAAAAAAGTTGAACAAAGAAAATGTCTGAAAATGAAAATAAAAACGCTGCAGTGAAGGTATGTTGTATGGAGCCACAACTGAATATGGGGTAAATATGTTCCCTAACAAAAGGTACTGAGAACACGCCCTTGATGGTACCACCCTAGTGACAGTTTAGTACCTTTTGGGAGAGCAGGCAGCCTCTGAGGTAATGCTATGGGTTGGTGGTGGCCTAGTGGGTAGGATACTTGTTTCTGGGCCAAGAGGTCATGGGTTAAAATCCTGTCTTCAGCATACCCCCACTGGGTTCCTAAGCAGGACCCTTCACCCCAAGTTGCTCCAGGGTGACTGCCCCCTGTAGTTAAGGAATGGAAGTGCCTTTGGATGAAAGTGACTGCTACATGTCAGACACTTTTAGATCATTACTAAGCAAAGCAGAAATATTCTGTCAACGTTTTATTCTGACTTAACTAATAACAAGAAGTAACTGGTGAAATAGAACATTAGAGCTTATGGCTTATGGTGAAGGAGAAGTGATGATTCATAAATCTAAGGATTTTAGTATACATTTACATTATTTGTACCTTCAGGAAGTAATATTCAGTTGTACTAAATAGTTTTTTTCCAGACACAAGATCAAATATCTTTACTAGAGTGATGTTATGAAATAAGAATTTTACCATTTCAGTTATTTAGGCTCTAAGTATGATTTAGTGTCCAAAAGTATAATGCAGATTTAAAACAGACACATAAGTCCAGCATGGTAAATTGTTGCTATCAGAACGAAAAGCAGTTTTAGAGGAGAAGTAACAACATTCATCTTTTTATGTTTATGCACATTACACTACTAACTTTTAAGTCAGTTTGAATAATTTCTATTGATCTGTTCAACACTGTGATAAAGTGTAAACACTAGCCGACATTTTCAGGTTACGTCAAAAGAAAGGTTAAAAGGCAATGAAATGCTGAAATGCAAAGTATATCATTATTCCTCACTTTTAGACCATCCCAGCTGTTTGGGACATGGTTTTACAGCAGATGTTTTGTCTGATGTGGCAACATTATGAAAAGATTTAATCAGTTCCACTTGTAAGAGAAGAAGGGTGTCACTTGGGGTGCATACCCCTCCAGGAAGGCGGCGAAACTGCGGATTTCCATTTTCACCAGAAGCTTTATTGTTACAAAAAGCAAACCAAAAACGGCATGAGGGCCAAACCTCTGTCATAAAGCCAACACAAATGACAGGTACACACCAGTGCGATGGTGAGGGGAATGTGAGGGGTATTGTGAGGGTGGACTGACAACCCAAACCTTGACACGTGAACTCTTCATACTTAGCGTGCACAGCCCAACACCAATCAACACATAATTACAATCATTATTAAATCCCCAGTCGGCTGAGAACCCTTACTGCTAAAGCAGCAGGGGAACTCCCACACCTGTGTCACAATCAAAGTCCCCATTGTTCATGTGATGGCAGCCTCTAGCGACTGCTGACCGGGGACGTCACAAAGGGTCAAACTGATAAGCTTGGTGTGGTTCATAGTAATTCACTACACTGTGCAAAAGTTTTGATTCTCAGAACCTTGACATTAGAGAAATTAGCTTTCTTTTACATTAATCACACCAAATCTAACAAAAAGTATTACAGTGGTAAATATAATAGCAGCTGATAAAGCTCAGTAGGAGTGACACACACCAGACAAAATAAGATAAGATAAGACAGGAAACCACACAAAGTACAGCAGGAGGGATGAAGAAAGAATAAAAAGAGCAATAGAGGAGTTTAGAGGATAAGTGAAGGCAAGGGGAATCTCCCAGCTTAGGCTTTTGGCATAATGCTGTTTTTGCACGTATTTCATGTGCTCTACTTCACAACGGCCTGGATGAGCACCAGTAAAGGTGACGTTTTCACTTCTATTAGCCTGTCTTTGTATAAAATCAAATGCTTAACATCCAGGTGTATCTCAGTCAAAGTAATCCATTTATAACTGCTAATGGACTTATAATGGATTTGTGTAATAGAGTGTAAGCCTGAACTGAACTGGCAGTCCATTGTGCCAAAATCAAACCAAAAAAAATCTGCTTCTCTGCTGTCGCTCATCTGCTGTTATTAGCAGCAGCTTCTGCCGTGGGCACAGTATGAGCAGAGATTGTGGACAATGCAATGCTGACATGCTGCTAGAAGAAGCATGATCTGATGTTGCATTCCCTGGATTTGGTGTGGATTGTAGTAAAATAAGTTCCCAACAGTTCCCAACAGAACCAGCTTAAAGTGGACAAAAGTTCACAACCACAGAAATGATGTTTGACTTATATAAACCAAACAAGGAGTAAAAAGGCTAACGTTTCTCCACCTTGATAAAAAAAAAGGGGCCCAAAGTTTTAGTTTTAGTGTCTTTTATCTAAACTTTAGGTGTTAAAACATTATGACATTTTATATTAATGTATCAAGTACAGCTTGAACTGTATGAAAGTTTGTGAGTGTCAAAGATGTCCTAAATTAAACTGTGCCAGATGAGCTCTGCCAAATGACCAAATGCAAACAAGTGGTGGTGCACTGTAATTAAACTTACATTCCTCTCAACTTTTAAATCGCTTTGGATAAAAGCATCTGCCAAGTAAATGTAATGTAAGGTAATGCAACAATAATATATCTACTTTTTTGACATTTTTGATTTAGTATAAGATCTGTGGAGAAGGAAGTATCCAAAAGCATACAGAAACATACAGAAAGTGTCCTAATCTGCCCCAGTCACAAAATGACCTCTGTTTTTAGTAAAGGACCCTGTAAACATCTCTACTCACTACACTCTTCCCGTCTAATAAAAGCTATATCGGGTAAAACTTACCGTGCAACCGACCCAAAGCAAAGCAATCTACTCCCAGCTAGATACTTGTCATGTCAAGAAATTTACAGTTAAGGAGAAAAAATCTGCTTTCGAAGAAAAGACTCCAGAATGACGAGACTGAATGTTGTCTTTGGTAACAGAACAGGTTTTGCGTGTCTGTCTGCTCTTGAAGCTGTAACAGGAGTAAATGACGCATGTAAATACGCAGAACTCTAACGGCTTCCTAGCTGTATTCTATGTTCTCTACTTCTCTGCTTTGCATAGATAAGGCCAACTATTCAACAGGTGACGACAGAAGAAGTCACGAGGGCATTTCTGTTCACCACCCATTCATTCTTTATTCTTCATTCCTATCTGAGGGCCTTTGATTGACGATAGCATGATGCACCATGAACGTACATGTTCACATACATATAATAGGCTAAAGATGAGATGAAGTAAAAAGTATCTCATTTGATGAATTAAGTAGTGCATGAATTATGACAAACACAAACAAATGTTTTCATTTTTATTGAAAATTCTAATTGAAATATTACATGAGCATTGTATATCAGTTAATATGTACGTTACATTTATTATAATATGGCACAAAAAAATACAAATATTACATGAATTTCGGGGCATTTTGTATTTTGTCGGCATATGACAAACAGCATGCTACAATGGAACTGCAATTTGCAATGCATACAATTATTATTACAATATACAATTACAATCATTGTATTAATGAAAGATTCAGTTTGGAAGGTTAAAACATATAAGACAAATGATTTTGAAAAACAAATGGTTTTGAAAAGTGCTATAATGGTTCCGGCGCCCATGGGTGTGTCCATGGAAAAAAAGGTAGAGTCTGCAGCAGTACACTGTATGACACTGTATAATTTAAGTACACTGTATGTAACAGTTTACTGCTGCTGTCATGCAGTGTACTTAAATTATTTTCTATATGTTTTTCTTATCCATGTTCTATATTTTACAGAAAGATGATAAAATGCTTCTGATTCCAGTCCTGTATATCCTGTAAAATGTATTCAAGCAAAGGTTCAAGTTATATGCTTATTCATGAGGTAAATAACTGAATGAAGTGTTCTGCTACAAAACATTTGCTGCTACAAAACATTTACATAATGAAGTAAGGCTTGTACTGAAAACAATGCAATTGCGTTACCTTTCAATTGCCAATGCCAGTGACAACGAAAGGCAAATTTTCTCCTCTGAGAAGTTTATCTCACAGACATGATGCAGATCTTTACGCAAACAAATTTCACACACCGACACCAATCTGCATGTCTATCATTCCCATCTAATCTCTGCTGAATCTTAATCTGGAGTTCATCACATTCACTCTTCCATGCTGAACTCTCCCAGGGAGGTGCCAGAGTTACAGCTAGTCTTGGGTTTGTAACCTGTTCTGCCCCTCTCCTTTAGAAAACAGGAGATTAACATGCTATGAGGGAGCTCCAGCAATGCTGCACTGCAATATGTGCACATGCTCTAAAATGAGATGGTAATAGGGCACTTTAAAATTGGATAGTGGACAGTACACGTTTGAGAAGTACTTTTAGGGTGGTGGTAGCCTAGTGGGTAAAGCATCTGCCTGTGAACGCAAAGACCACAAAGTCGCAGATTCAATCCCCCATTTTCTACCATTGTGTCCTAGAGCAAGACACTTAACCCTCAGTTGCTCCAGGGGGACTGTTCCTGTAAGTAATGATTGTAAGTTGCTCTGTACAAAAAGGCCTAAATGCAATAGTTGTTTTGAACTGAGGGCCACAAAGGTCCTTTGGGCACCCCTATTCAACACAGTTTTGTCTTATGAGAGATTTCTTCAGACTTGGGATGAAGGAAAAACTGCAGCTATCTTCTAAAACTGGAAAAGAAACCCTGTGATAAATCTATAGGGGGCAGTGTTGGACAAAAAAATAAGCAAAAAGCAAAGTGAGGATCAAACTCTGTTCCAGATAATGCAGGCAGCCTTTATTACAGTGAGTATTTCATGAACACTTACATATGAGGTGGAACTTATTCAAAACAAGTCACTGGTACAATGTTTTAGTAAGAATTTATTTGGATATTCCTCTGCAGATGCTTTGTAGTAGCAAATCTTATCTTTAACTAACATTCAAGTCAAGTGAGGCAGGTTTATTTCAGCCATATACATAGTGCACAGTTACACAAAACAACGTTCCTCCTGGACCATGGTGCAACACGAAGAAAAACCGGAATAACACAGGACACAAATGCAAGCAGGACAGGACTACACAGAGTGCAAAGAGAGCAGGAGAGAGAGAGAGAGTGCAAGAAAAGCAGAAGAGCAATAATACAAGATCACAGGAGAAGACAACATACAGTGCAGCTAAATTCAACTAATTATTCATCAAATGAAACTGAACTTTAAGTTAAATACAGAAGATTCAGTTGAATCAAACCCAAAACCTAATCCTGAAATTAACATCAACCCAAAATTGAAATCTAATCCTAATCCTAAACATAACAATTATGCTGTTTACAATCCACTGAATTTAACAAGAGAGTATATTAACAATTAAAGCATATATGTAGGAAATCAATAGGGGAATCTCCGATGTTTCTTTTGAAATTTTTGTTTCATTATTTGATTAATACATGTGAATACTTCTTGTCCTCAAGAAGCAATGTCAGTCTGACTACAGGCAAACAACCAAGTTAGCAAATAAATACATAAATAAATAAGCAGGCAAGCAAGCAAATAAATAAATAGTAATAAATGAAATTCATTCATGAAATAAATATTCAGATTCTACAAGCCTGAGCTGAGTTATTCCTTGCTTCCCTCCAACATGCCATGAAGGTAGTGAGGTGAGGAAGATGAGTCACACGGATCTCATGGTACTTCATCAACGGAATAGCCACAAACCTCAAAATGCTATCTCTCTGAAGTCCTTACTCCCATGTGAACATGTTCCCCTCAGATTTGCCAGTCTTGGGATTCATTCACACACTCATTAAGACTATAGGAGTGTATATGTGAACATGTGCATATGGAATATAAATATGATATTTGAATTGTGGCTGCAGCTTTCAGGACATGCTGCTGAAGTTTCTGGTGCTCGGTGTCATTCATCAAGAGACAGATAAATATCAAACATGGTCTAATAAAAAGAGGCTGTGAAATTTTGCAATTTCATTCAAGTTATCCCACACTACACATATCTGTAGGAACACTCATATTATCACAGACAGGAGTTTTGTAAATACTAAAGGAAGCCTCTAGCCTTGAAACAGAGCCCCACTATCTGTTAGCAAACCAGCCCCGAGGAGGCAATGAAACTACGCTGGATCTTAACTGCACCTTTAATGGAAATATAATTAGGAGATTACCATTTTTAATTCCAGTTTAAAAGCAAAGCATAATTATTTTCTTTATTACCAGCTTGTAATGAGATCTGATTATAAGAGTGTTGTTCTTTATGAGCCAAGCTAGCAGGAAACTCTAGAGGGCAGTGTTGGGTTCTTCCACAAAGTTGGAGATAGATGTAATGACTCGGAAAAGATGAGCCTTTTCCACTGCACTGGGTTTCTTGGCTGTACAGTAGTTGAGTGCGTTTAATTTACAGCTGGATAAATGTTGTGTGAGAGAGATGGATGAAGAATGAGACAGATGGACTACTGGGTGTGTTCACAACATCATGTTGAAGAATGTGCCAGATTTACAATGGGAATTTTGCACAACAAAAGATATCACTAATTGTATATCACTAAATGGTATTCAAATTGGCAGTCACTTTTATATGAGTGTCATTTTCAAAACAACTTCAGTACCAGCTATGTGGCTGATATCAGAAGAAAATGCTAGACTGGATACCAGAGGAAAATCAGTCCAATTTGTCATGGTTAAATAGTTTAAGTATGAGAGTCCACCATCTAAAGTGCTTTAATTACAAATAGCTTTTAAATGATGATATCAGTTTATGATCATGATTTCAATATAGGTATCTATCTGAAAAAGAAAAATGGTACACAAAACAGTTTTATTTAAAAGACCAACATTCTGGCTTCATGAAACACACCTAAAACCATTTTAATTAATGACATATATTTGTTCTAGGTCAAGAAGATGAAAAAAAAATGAAGGAATCATGAGAAAATCAGTGTGTAGCTAAAAGAAAGTGCTTGCAAGCATTAATGAGCTGTTAATTGAAAGGAAAGATGGCCCCAGCAAGAGAGCTTTCAAATGAATCAGTGGATGTGTGAAAAAATATGTTGGCTTTTCACAGTCAGCTGTGTTTAAAATTTAAACAAAATGGGTTTTGAAAGGGAAACAAAGGTAGAGTACTAACAATGTCAGAACATCAAGATAGAAACTGAAAATACAAAATGCTCAACAAAACAAATGAAAATAAAAACTGGAAGAACTGGAAGAAATTCAGTCGATCTAAATAGTTTTGGTGATGTCACTGTTGAGGATGATAATGAATTGTGTGACACAGCAAAGAGTAATGGCCTAACCAGTGGTAAAGCTTGCTATTCATAGACAGAGATACAGAGGAAAGAAACTTCTGATTGGATCATTTTTATTATTTATTTTATTTCTGTAAGCACTTATTGAAATTATCTGAGCACATTACAAGTACATATTTGCTTACTCTGTAT
>JBBIGA010126058.1:0-24126 GCA_037576975.1 Alestes dentex | reverse complement strand
TAAAATAAGACTAAAATGTTCAGACTTTTAGTCGACTGAAACTTGACTAGACTAAAAAGAGTATGGACGTGACTAAGTCTAATAAAAACTAAAATGACAGCTTGACGCAAAGACTAGACTAAAACTAAATTTAGGACAGGCAGCCGAAAACAACACTAGTTGCATTAACAGGTTAAAAATCTTGCTCTATGAGGTCAATTTAGGAGAGTTTTAGGCAATTACACTCTCATTGCATTAGTGTTTCTGCATGTTTACCCAAGGCACTTTGGATCTGTAACATCATTTTGACCTGCGTCAGCTGACTCAGTCAAAAATCACTCAAATATCAATTCATTTGCTATGAGTTATCGGATACCAGAAAAAGAACTGAATAAACTCTTTCACTCAAATCTTAAGTCATATGATGCCTTTGGATCAGGCACACTGAAGGAAATAAGTACTGCACTGTTTTGTTGTCAGGAACACAGCACATGCCAAAAGCTTTGCTGAATCTGACCTACAGTGTATCCGAGTGCACACTGCGACTCAGCAGAACGTCATGTACCCCAAGCAAGTCTCAAGTTTAGTTACTGAAAAGATAATCTGAAAAACAGATGCATTTCCACCACCCAAATGCTATCAAAACCACATGTCACATTCAAATGCCACCAAACCACACCAAAGGTTCTTCCAGTCTTTCTGGTACACCAGGTGAAATTCACCCTGAGGTATAAGTTGACATAAAATTTATAAAAGCAGACCAGGCAATGTTTTTCTATGGCTTGGATGAATTTGATACGGATGCCATCCAGCATAGTTTTGGAAACGCTTCAGTTAGACTGAGACTAAAACTTCAATTACAGTGCAAATGGAACTCCATTGCTGTAATTCCACTGATGCTACGGTAAACACAGACAGACTTTAAAAATGTTCATTTGGCTCATGTTCTTTTGGTAATTTGCAGTATGCTTTTAATATTCTGAAACACAGATTTTTGGGTCTTGAACTATTGACAAAACAAAAATATTAAAAAAATAAGGGCTCTCCATTCAAGCAAACCTGTTAAAAAATTACACAAAACAGTCACTTTTACTCCAAAGTACTGCTGCTTTGTGGATATGCTGTGTACTCCTAAATATCCAAATATCATATGCATATGATCATACCTTTACATTCTCTGAAGTACAAGAAAATGACTTTTTCTTTCCATACCAGCTGCACGGATGACTACTGCTTCTCGCGCTCTGACAATGATTGTTAATCTTGTAGATAACGATGATGTATGTGTAGCCTTCATACTTATACTAGAGACCTTTTTGTCCAAACTTTTTTGGACAAAGTATTGGATAAACTAATTCAAAGATTACTAAAAGTTAGTATGCTAAATGCTTCACCATCTGAACTGAACTGAAGTTGAACTAAGTTGGTGTAATGCAAATACTCGGGTCTACTTTCATTTAATACTGAGTCATTTAGTCAATCACTTTACTTTATATAGCTTAACATTAACATCAAGAAGAAACAGAGAAAATTATTTAACCCTACTATCACATGCTTTTAAAGAATGCAAAGTTGGACTAAGACTGATTGAAAAAAATGGTCTTGGTCTCAACTTGCACTACATTAAAGTCTTATTTAAAAATATATATCCTCACTGTCAGAACAAACTAGCCTTTAGGAGGAAGAAAAAGTTAATTTAAAAATATTTTGTTCCATGTAGGATCATTTCTGTTGGTTCATTAACTATGAAATGTTTGCACAATGTGGATTAACTAATGAGACCCATCAGAGAGATATCTGTTTGTGGTCCTAGTATTCTAATATTCTGACCAGCCCCTGTTATTGACAGCTCTCAATCCAACACTCCAATTCAGTAACGGCACTGAAACAGAACCACACGAGACAATAAAGCGAGGGTCAATGAGCATAACAGGCTTTACATGTGTAGAGGTCAAGTTGTAGATTACTCCCACAAGTCACTAAAAATGCAATGCAACTCAAAAAAGCTCTTTTTCACTTTATTTCTTGTGAGGCTAGTGGAACAAACGAACAGCTAGTCAACAGGCAGACAGATTAGTTAGCCTACTAGTTATGCTCAGTTATGCTTGCTAGTTTTCTCACTCTGTGAGTTTCTCCAAATCAAACAGAGAGGTACTGAAGAGAAACTTGGGTTGCTTTCGCTGTGTGGGCAAGACAACCCATATTCGTCTTTTTTATGGGCTTTAGCAGGGAAAATGGACAAGCCTAAGGTGACGGAAAGCATCAAGGGCATCTTTCAGCAGGATAATGCATCCTGCCACTAAAGGCTTCCTTTAAAGGACTTAAAGGATCTGCTGCTAAGGATCTGTAGCTTGGTGCCAGATACCACAGCACACCTTCAGAGGTCTTAAGGAGTCCATGCTTCAATGGGTCAGAGCTGTTTTGGCACCTACACAATATTAAGCAGGTGGTTTTAATGTTATGTTTGATCAATGTACATTTGATGTATTGCAAAATGCTCCTTTTCAGAATCCCTACATATAAATGATCTTTCAACTCAAGTGTAAATTGTTCCTCGTGTCTGAACTAACACCTCAGGGATTGTGGTTGAAAAGTATCTCCTTGGTTAACACTGGCATATTTACCTTTATTCATTCATGTGCATTGTGTCCCTGATAAGTAAATGAACCAATAAAGCAATTAAGGATTGTGTCCCTGATAAATAAATGAACCAATGAAGCAATTACGGATTTGTGCACTTCATCTCAGGAGTGGAAACTGATAACATGGCAAAACCAACAAGGAACCGCTAAATGAATGAATAATAAGGTGCAATCTCAGCTCTGTGAAAAGCAGGTGAGGATGAAAGCGCGATCTTTCCTTAAGCATTTCAATTCCACATATGACAACCGTATAGATGCCATTCGTTTGAATAATTCACAGCCCTGCAGCCATGTTAAAAAATAAACTGGAAGCAATCTTGAGCAAATTATAAAATGATACTCTGTCACTCCATGCCAAACATATGCTGGATACAATCATTGAAAAAAAAATTACGCATATCAAAAAATAAAATTCAGAATTTCAACATTCAGTGACCCTCCCCTTGTTTCATATATATATATACATAAATGGCTAGGAATTTTAAGCATTCTGAAAAAAAAAATCCTCTACAGGGTGCAAACTTAAATTTGACATTTTAAATCAATAAGTCAGAAGACAGAAATGTCTTTGGAAGAGTAAAAAGCTACAACATAAAAGTAAACACAATTAACATGCAAAACAATTCACTGACTGAATGCCAGCAAATTCATAAACATTCAGCTACATCCATTCAGGTGATAAATTATGCAATATGCTAATTTGCATGATAATTTTATATCTGTTAATTCAATGCACCTGGCCCTTAAAAATTGTGTAATAACAACAAACCGAATGGAAACACTTCGTTAAACTTTCTGAACCATGGACCTGTTTCTAGGCCAAGGATTTAGCCTAGTCTACAGCCTAGACTACACTTTCCCTTTGAATTAAAAAATCTACATACAGAATGCTGTATAGTCCAGGTTTAAGTTTAATCTCTGCCTGGAAAACCCAACTAATAACTGTTGAATTAGTGGTCAGTGCCTGACCTCACTAATGCTCTTGTATATAGAAGTCACAAATATGCAGGCACTCCAGGCCAGGATGAGCCACTGAACTAGTCTGAATTAAACTGTGCCTCATGTTGGTAGTTGACAAAAGAAGCCAGTTTTGGGGAGCCGGGGGAGGAAGAGTAAATACAGCCATCAAGTTGGACAGTTTTAATCGATGCAGCCAGTGGGGACTAAGCTCTAATGCTGGGTCTAAGGTGAAGCTGGACATAACTGCAGACCTAGTGAATTGATTCATTGTGATTAGTAAACACAATTGGGTGTCATAGTGGTCATAGGTATCCAAACAAATTGTGTTAAATACCAAACACAAATCAGGCTACATTTAAAACTAAAGTGTATTTTACAATCTTCTTTTGGACAGTCACTATAAATAGACAACCTATCATTCAGGTTGTATGCACACACCTGTACACATCCGTAGCTGCCTCTACACGGACTCATAGCGTACACACAAGATAAAGCTGGATGTTGAATTAAATGAAATAATTGCGTCGATCATTTATCATATCAAGTCAGTAAAGCTGTTGTGCTCATTGTATAATACTTTAATACTATAATACATTAATTGAAAGGTTCAAGATAGTCAGAATGCGCATGGAATATAAAGCAGATGCTGCTTTTCTTGCCAGCCAAAAGAAAAATGTTTTTCTTCAACATTCTTGTTAAGTCTGAGAGAAAAATTGGCCTTGAGTCTTTGAATTCTCCATTTGAAGGCCTTTTTCAAAACGTTTTTTTTTTTCTAGTCTTGAAATGGACAAACAGAAATGGTATTAAACCCAAATAAAATGTCATGACAAACAACATTGTTAACTTTTCTCCTTCTTCTGTAAAGTTACAGTTTCAGAGACATAAAAGTTTTCTTTTGACAGCAATACACAGTTCATAAGCTTTGAGCCTCTATCCAGGAACAGACAGTTGAAAACAAAATCTACAGAGCCACTGCAACCATCCGACACATTCTTGAGTACATGTTCACCTTGGACACTTACCGATGATGAGGATGTACAAGGCTGCAACTATGTCTCCCTCTTTGGACAGCTTGGAGGCAAAGGGGTCCTCTCGGAGGAGATAAGGGGGAATGTAACCTGTATGGGCTGAAGTCTCATTCTCCATAAGGGCTCTAAAGTATGGTCAGCTTCCTGTGGAACAATTGAAAATAAATTGAAAAGGAATTGAAACCAGAAAAGAAATTCTGAAATTAAAAAGACATTAAAGAAGGGACAAGTTCAGCGTCTTATTGAAAGAGAACACAGATCACTGAAACATGCATTTTGGGGTTTACTAAAATAAAGAAAAGTAAAGTGGCCCCTTGTAGTCACAGGTAAACACAGCACAGCACACAGTGTGAACAGTGTGAAATTCTTTCTTTACATTTAACCCATTCACCAAATGAAGCAGTGGCCAGTCACCAGCAGGGCCTCTGAGGAGCAGTGTATAGGGACGGTACCTTGCTCAAGGGTACCTCAGTGGCACCAGTAGCAGTCCTGGGATTCGAACCCATGACCTTCTGATCACAGGGCTACCAGCTAGGCCACCAGCCACAGTAGGAGTGCATGTTAATTCTCTTTTTGGGCATCAAGGGAAAAATTCTGTGAATTTCTTTCTACTGCGACAAACACAAAATTAAGATCCCCATGTGCATCATTCAAACCCATCAAAGCCACATTTTAACATTTTACATGGTTACACCTCCATGGGTAACAGGAAAAATGTACAATACCATGAAGTATTGGTCTCTGGCAGAAAAGTAGGTGTTCAGGTATTAGCAAGAAATCTAGAAATATGAACACTCTGGACAGCTGGACACACCATATATACAATTCTAATGCAAATTTGCTTCATGAATGCTCAGCTTCTGCATATTCATTAAAAATAGATAAGAAGCACAGGTCAGGTCAGAAGCAAGTGAGTCCAGAAGGACGCGACTATTCAGCTACCCTCTTGGCACTGCTAATATTGCATCACAAGATACCAGAGGCTCCATAGATCTGTCCCTTAGTCATCTTCCAAATCACTCACATTCCTGAATGTAAAGCAGTTTTTTGCACTGCCTTCATTTAGGCTTGACTGAGAACAGTTGCTGCCTGAAGCCACCAGGCAAGACAATCAACTTGGATAATTTTCTGTCTGCCATTCAAGAAGGGAAAGGGATTCGTGAAACATCCCAAACAAAGCCCATCACATCCCAAAATGAAATCAGAAAACCTAGCGATGAACACTACCGGCTTCCTTACTGAAATAAAAGTGAAGCAAAATCAGACACTGATGAAGCACAAAGAGTGATCGAGTTTTTCATTAGCTTTGATCAACTTTCAGATTGCTGAGACATTTTTACTGACAGGTGATTCTGTGCAATAAGTAAACACTTCTCCCTTTGAAGAGCAGATCAGCCAGGCAAAGATGAAACTGCATTCTACTCACCATAAATCCGAAATAGTGGTCCTAATGAAAGAAACACAAGAAACCTGCTCTGAGCAGTTTTTTTCCAATCTGTTTATCAAGATACAGATTTGAACATCCAACACCAACCCTTAGCAAATACAAGATTTGTAAATACAAGATTTAAAGCAACAGTTACTCCAGTCCTGGAGTCCAGTCCATTGTCTAATCTTTCCTTACTTCATCACCGCTGATTCAACCCATGAAAGGCTTCATAATTAGTCAGTGATTTAGCTGCTGGCCAGGGAGTCAATGAAACTGCAGACCAACACGCTCTTGCAAACAAGGGGTTCCTAGCTGGTTCTTGGCTTGGATGTAGCTGTACTTGTTGGAGAACTTTCGCATTATGTGGACATTCTTTAAAATGTTCTTTATACTCCTAAATCACATATAAAATGTGGTTCTTTTGATGGTCAGGGAACTAAAAGTGGTACATCTATGACAGAAGTGTCGAATCTTATACGCAAAGGTCTGGTGTAGTTCAGGATTTCATTCCAACAGAGCAGGAGCTCACATGGGCTGTTTTCAGAACAGCCCACTATATACTGCTCACGTACCGTTTGTGCCCAACAGCTGTATGCAGTATATGAGTAACATGAATTTCTAGCAACAGTTGCTAAACTGTGATTGGAGGGCTAAGAAAGTGGGAGAGGTCTTAAGGCTGGTCCAATTGTTTCAGCTTCTGATACTGGCAGACTATGATCAAGCTCTCTGTAGTACGGTATACAGTACATAACTGTCATTACATTCATTATAGGGGTGGGCGATATGGTAAAAATATCATGTCACAATTTTTTTTACAGTTAAATCCCAATTTCGATTTTAGCACGGAATTTATATTAATTTGTAACTATAGATTTTTTTTTTTTTTTACTATTTTGCAAGTTACTGAACAGTACAACCAAAGTATTGTCCTTTTGTAAAAATATAGTCCTAAAGAACAGCATTAAGGCCAAAGAACATTTCTGAACAGATTTTAATCAGTTTGTGCAATTTTGTTTGTGCAACATGTTTATTTAAAGCTAAATAAATATTTGATGTTACTTTAGAACAAAATATCAACAAGAACAAAAAATTAAAATGGTAAACAATAAAAATGGCAACTAATGCAATTCTTAAAATATTACTGAATTATTCAACACAGTCATTTTAACATGACATGACGATACCTCCTAAGGTAAAACAATAAATAGGTTCTTAAAGGGTCAATAAAGGATATAAATGTAAACTTAGAGGTAAATTGTGGTTCTCTCTGAACAAAAATAGTGTAATACTGTGTCTAAATTGTGATTATAAAAAACGCATCAACTTCACATTGTTTTTAAGCATTTATCAGCTTCTGAAAAGGAGACAGATTACAGGTTTTTAGCCAGGAAAACCAGTTTGTCTATGAGGGAGTACTTGTTGCTGGAATGCAGATACTTTTGAGCTAGTTGTCTAACCCTTGGAAAGTTTCCCTCATGTAGTCTCCACCATTCAAGAAGATCAATCTTACTATCTGCATTTGGTGTGAACAGGTAGGTTCCCCTTCAGTTCCCCATCTATTGCCTCTCTTAGAGATGGGGGAGCAGATGTGGCAGCAGCATATACATCACCTGAAAAAAGCTAGCAAGTGTTTCCTTTGCTTTCGTTGGTGGTGTGTATACTTTTTCCTCAGGGCTCTGTGATGGAGATACTGTTGGAGACTGTTGTTGTGCATGTACACTCAGCAGAGATTCCAGCTCAGATACAGCTCTGGCTTGTACTTCCTCTTTCTTGTCACTGCATTGGGTTTTAACCCTCGGATCAACAAGTGAAGCCATGACCAGCAGGGCATTCTGGATCCTGGTCATTTTCAGTGAGGTAGTCGAGGATAGCTGTCTTTATTATTTTTTTTAGCTCAGTGTCATCATCGCTCAGCTTCAAGAGGCTGAATTTCAGCAGGTGCAAGACTGGCTTGACATAAGATACACTCACATAATCCTCTGCTGAAAGTGCATTGGTCAAGTCTCCCAGGGGACCCAGGGCCTTCTTCACGGACTCCATTACATCAACATCTTGCCATGATGGTATCAAGTGCCTTGTCTTCTTATCTGCCTTCAGGACCTGAGAAATAGCCTTTTCTTGGTCCAACAATCTCTCAGTCATGGCAAGTTTGGAACCTCATCGTGTTGGTGACTCTGTGATGAGTTTTTTGTTGAGGTAGTTTCATTTCCGTCTGAGCCTTACATAAGTCCCTCTTTTTCTTCCAGCTGAAGGAGAATGCACTCACTACTTTCTTGCAGACAGATGTCATACAATCAAGACAAGGGTCTTTAGCACTTTTTTTTTCTAAAAGAAGAACAATGTATTTTAATTAAATTTAACTAAACAACTGAGCACCTCATAAATCTGAACTAACTAGGAATATACAGAATCCTGATTTTACTGAATCCACTGTTTAAGATTCAGCCACACCTAAAACCGAATATTACACTAAACTGAAATGTACTTTTTTTTTTTTTTTTAAGATAATGTATATCTCAGAGTATTTTCCAATCGTAATTAAAAAATGCCCCCTTGCCTACAACTTCTACTTACAGAAGCAACATTGTGAAAAAGGAGTGATTTAAAGTTATTATTATTATTGTTATTATTACTATTATTATATGGTTATTCACCAATGGCTAGATGAAGTCTGTGCCCAAAAAACTGCAGAGAGGTCCAGTTGTTAAGCTCCAAGGTCCGCACCATGTTAGTCCCACTGTCTGTAGTCACGCAGGTCATCAGATCCTCTTTAAGCCCCCAACACTCAAGTGCATCTCTCAGGCCGTGCGCTATGGGCTCCCCCATATTATCGTCTGGAAAGTATGTTGTTTGAGGAGTTGCACTGCAGAGCTTCCATTTGTTAATATAATGATTTGTCAGACTCAAATATTTCTCCGTGGAATGGCAGTGCTGGAGAAATATTTTCGGCTGGGCAGCTCGTATCGAGGATCAATTACTTTCTGCAGTCTTCTAAACCCCTCGATTTCTACAGCTTTGATGGGAACCATATCTTTTCCGAGGTAACAGGTAACTGCTTCTGTTATCACTTTCCATAGCTTGCTTGTCCTCTCATATGGAGCGCCTTTCTCAAAAAACCTGTGTCAGAGTGGTTTGTTTTGTTTGGTACCTGTTGCCTCTGCTGCCTGTGGTTTGACTGCTGTCCTGGCCTCTATACTCTCGGTATATTGTTTAGGATGTTGTCTCCTTAAGTGGTTGAAAGGGTTCATCGTGTTGCCATTCGATGTGCAAACCTTTTCTCTGCAGACTTTGCAAATAAAGATTGTTTGTTCCTTATTATTTGGGTAAAAGCCAAACCAGTTCCATATCACCAATGTAGAGTTTTTTTTAGGGACCAAGTCATGCGTTACGTTTTCACTTTCAGCCGTTGCTTCCCGCTACACTCTGAGTCAAACAGTGTGGGGGGAGTGAGAACTGTACGTCAATGCCGTAGTTCACTTTGGTTGGTTGAGCGCTGTTCCTATAAGGTGGGCATTTAGCAAACTAGCAAATAGCGTGATTTGGCTGAGGGAAAAAAATTAGGAAGAGCATAGAACCGCAATAGATAAATGGAATGTAGTCTATTTAGACGATACTACGATCTCTCTGCTTTGGCAGATCGTCAGCACATAGATGGTCTTCACAATCTCATTACATTCACTCATTTGGCAGAAGCTTTCATCCAAAGTGACTTACAATACAAGGAAACACTGTAGTTTCGGGACCGTGTGAGAAGCAGAGGAGACTTCTAAGTGCTAAAATCTTTATGAAGGAATGGTGCAAGAAGATAGATAATGCATCAGGAGAGGAGATGCTCTCTGAATGGATAAGTCTTCAGGAGGTTTTTGAAGCTAAAGACAAATTCTAGAATTTATACAACATAATGACACAGGGAGCAGTCTGCAGTTTACAGCATATAATGGTGCCGTATGCCATACACAGAGATCATTTATCAAACTTAGCCAGAGATCAATTTTACCAATCAATGTTACCATTGTTTTTTTAAGACCCCTTGAACGTTCAGGAACTTGTAATCACTGACTCCCTGTTCGACTGGGGTCAGAGACGAGAGCTTTTTTTTTTGCTGGCTAAGTCATCCCTCATGAAACCATGTCTAGCCACCGCTTACTAACAAACAAATCCAGCCTCCGTTCTACATCTCTGTTTAATACAGACACCGACAGTGTGCCTCACAGTGATGTTTTTATTCTTAAATGAAAAGCCATGTAGGTCTACAGGTGTTTACAATGTTGAAAATCTGTCGGGGGTGCAATTTGAGGGTCTTTAGAGGGCTCATTAGTCTTTAGAATCATAGGGATACCTGAACTGTGTGTTTTTGTTACTGTAATTATTATATGAAATTACCGAGCTTCAGGAAAGTTTCATCATTGTCAGTAAATCAGAGGTGCAACTGCAAGTGTAACTAAAGATTCAATACTAAGCTTTCTCTACACACACACACACACACACACACTCACACACACACACCTCTGCTGACCTTACAGTGATTAATATTCTCTGAACCATTAAAATATTGATGTCCAGGACCCCGTAATCCCTGTGGCTGTACAGCCTACAAGACAGTGCAAGTCTGCACTCCTGTCAGATGTACCCCCAAACAGGATGCTCTCACTTGGGATGAGTAATTAGTGTGCATACGCAGGTGAACATGGTATTTGGGCTCATCTAATTGTCAAGGGTCCCAGTTCTTAGCAGCTTTAATACATTGTCTTTGTTGAGCTTCTTAATCAAAAACATTGACTCTGACTGAGTGTTGATACTAGTCGCTGGGCATTAAGACTGTGGCAATCCAGGGAGCTCAGATATTTTGTCATATTTCTAAATGTATATTTTGGTGTTAACCTAACCTGGACTAAAACAGAAAGTGTGCACATCCGCCAAGCCCTGATTCATAGAATAGCCTGCTTCAGTGTAGCCTGGTGCTATATCATGCTTCATGATTGTGCATATTATTGTTGTATTGTCAGGAGAGGAAGTAGAAGATGGCTTACCATGTTCCATTACCCAATCTGTCTCCATGACAGCAGAAGGAACTGACGGTGGACTATCATATGGCAAGAAAAATTCATAAGTTGGCTAATGCAAATGCAATAAAAGTACTAAAATAACAGTACAGCATATACCAGTAGCCGCCTATCATATGGTAGTGCAATTCCTAAGTCTTGCAACAGACCCTCTGCCCTCACTTAGCTCCATTCTGAGCTGAGATAATCTCATACATGGCTTCTATAGAATCCAACTGATGGAAATCTGTCGTAGTGGTGGAGAACTTTAATCCCAGTGGGTTATAAATATGAGGTATGCCTGAAAATGCCCATATACACTGTTAGAGCAATAACACAGGTCTACAAATGGTTGGAAGTCGTTTGCTTCGGGAACAAAATCTGCCAATTCTCATGCATTCTGGTGTGCTGATTTCAAATACGACAATAAAACAGGCTGATTGGCTACCGTTCAAAAGATATTTCATCTTTTCAGTTATGCGATCATACACATTAATACACTATACGTCTATCATATATTCATTTAAACACAGACCCTTTAACTTTTTTTTTTTTTTTTACAACAATTGGCTTATTATTAGCATCTGTTATGATTCAAAAAGCAAACTGGTCGGCATTGTTTACACGTAAACAAAGCATCTGTGCTCACGCAGTTGACCTTAAAAACAAAACAAACACATATTTCAACAGTTCAACAGGATTAAATAAATGTAATACCTGTGACACTTCTATTAGTCATTTTGTATCTGAAAAGTGATAGCCCTTGCTTCCATACAGCACTTAAAATGGTCACTCCGAAATAGTGGCCTGTATATATAACGAGACTTACTGATCCAGGACCGTATCTGGGTAAATTTATTTAAGAAGCATTTTGACTGTGGACCATTTTGACTGCAAGCAGAGCTGCCGTGTACCTGTCTGGTAGAGGATGCATGTGTATTATTCCAATATGCACAGTGAGGAGTATGATCAGAGAGGGCAAACATTTTTTCCAAAGATCAAAGTTAGAGATCTGCAGAACACTCCATCCCAAAACAACACAAACAAAACCACCACTGGGTTGATTTGCCTGCATGAAAACCCGAAGAAGAGAGTTCAGATGAGAGCATTTAAGACCATTTAGGTCAAATGTATTAAATGTAGGGCTGCCAATAATTGTGGTACATGGTTGTGTTAAAAATGTTTTGGATCTTAGCTGTTTCTCATATTTTCTGTCTGAGGTAAGTACCCCAAAGACATTTTATAATATCTATAACCTTTGCCAAATATTATGGAACTGACTGTATTCTGTGTTCTGAATTTATCATCTGCACAGTACACATTGATCAGACAAGATATTAAAACGACAGCAGGATTTGTGGGGTGCTCCCAGTATGCAGTGGTAAGTACAGTACCAAAAATGGCCCAAGGAAGGACATCTGGTCAGCAGGTTCAAGGATCCCCAAGGCTCACCGATGCCTGAGGGGAACAAAGGCTAAACCATCTGCTCCGATCTCACAGAAGAGCTACTGTAGCACAAACTGCTAAAAAAGTTATTGTTGGCACCAGGATCCACTGTGAGAAGGAGTGAGATGCTCTGGGCAACATTCTGCTGCAAATTTCGGGACCTAAACATCATTGTAGATGAAGTACACTACTTCACGGCAACGATATTCACTAATGGCCTCTTTAAGCAGTATTAAGTGCCCTGCCACACAACAACCATTGCTCAGGAATGATTTGGAGAACAAGACAAAGAGTACAATGAGTGCCCTCATGTCATCCAATCAAGCATCTGTGAGATGTGCGGTCCAAATTAGCCTGATCCATGAACTTGCAGGACTAAAAGGATCTATTGCAAACATCTTCTTGCAAGATACCACAGCACACCCTCAGAGGTCTTGTGAAGTCCAGGCTGAGAAAGGTCAAAGCCATTTTGGGGGCACGAGGGGAACCTACAAAATATTAGTCAGGTGGTTTTAATATTATGGGTAGTCGGAGTAAACCTTCTACTATGTCATCTTTGGGCAATTTGTAAACGAGGAGCTTTTCCACAACCCTTTCCAATCACTAAAGCTAAGCAGACACGTTACTTCTCCCTTCAATTACAGGTTTGAATATCTTTAAACAATGAACGTTGATTTTGTTGAGCTGGTTTAAACTGTAGTACAAACTTTTATACGTAGACATTTGGTATGAAGTACAGAAGCATCTGCCTTAAACAGTGAAATGGTGCAATCTTCTGAAAATCATGAAAAAGCAGTGGGAGATTTGGAGACAGCATTTCGTTTTCTCCCCCACTGGCGGAAGATAAAGACGAAAGGAGAGGGTCTTGCTTTTTATGGCTTACTGCGATGAGATGAAATGAGATTTCCTCACAAGTCACAATGATGTTTTCCCACCACAAAAAAAGCTCCACCTTGTTTTGGTTAGCAAGACACACTATAACAGTGTGCAACTGATACTTTGTCTGCAAGGTAATGGTAGAAAATGTAACAAAACATTTTTTAATGTTATTGTTCCACATGTCATGATATTTGGTCGGACGTTTAAGAAGAAAGCGGTGAAGTCGTGTTTAAAAATTATAAGTATGGTCTTTGTAGAACACACATTTTGCATTCTACAATGTACAGTCAGTTCAACTGGATTCATTTTGCTGTATGAGAGATCTGCAACATGCACTATCCTGACAACAGGACAAACACCACGGCACCTGCATCCACACCTCTTTTTAATGAAGCCAAGACAAGCCAAGACACATTTGCAGTCCTAATTTTACATCTTTAGTGCTGGAGCTACGAGGCTAATGTTGCTAAGAAACTCTATTAGAAATGAATAATCTAATAAACATTATTAGAAAGGACTAATCACCTAAATCTTTATTATAAATACAAAATAAATAGCTCGCAGTAAGTGTGTCCTTACCTACACACACAAGTCTCTGCCATGTAAATGAAGAGCTAAATGCAGTTTGAGTGGGTTGAGAGAAATTTACAGAAAAGATTTACAGAAAAGATTTTGGTGACTATTGACTCCTAGTGATTGTTAGCAACATTAGCCTCGTAGCTTCAGTGCTAAAGTAAAGAAGCACAATTTGGACTCCGAACATGCCTCAACGGATCAACATTTCGGGCAAGGGGAAAACTCCAAACTTGATTTGTCACTATACTATGCTTTTAAGATCAATTTGGGCCTGGAAAGCCAGAATCCAACACCAGTGGTTTCCATGCTCTGCAATCTGTCTGGCCTAATCCACACTTTAAACAGACAATCATTCACCATTAGACGCAGTCAATAACAGAGATGAAGAAGCCTCTATCAGTAGATGGTTTGCTTGGTGCTTGAGGCTTCTTTGGGTTCATGGACAGGTGAATAATGATCTTTCTCACTGTTCTCTGTGGCTCCCAGGACTATACACATTGGTAGTAACGTTTTGAAAATATTAAACTAGGACAAATATAAAACTAACCACAGTCACAACCCCCTGTCACACAATAGCTGTCACTTGACATACAGCTATGTTGGGATAAATTACTACATGTTGTGTAAGTGTATATATATGTATATACATATACATACTTACACAACATATAGTATATATACTATACCATATCATATATACCATACTATAGTATAATTCACACACAAACACACACACACACACACACACACACACATACATATGTATATATAACGCTTCAAAAATATTCATAAAAAATAACTACCATCAAACTAAATGTCAGAAAGTGTTTTTGTAACCAACTAATTGTAGGTAGCAAAATAAGTTTCCATCATCTCAGCTATTACAAGAAAAAAATAACAATTTGTACCACTCATGGTTCCTGTATACAGCACATAATTGAGCTCAGTTTTGGATAACTGCCATTCACTTGCCTTGTACTTGTATTGCCATCACATGATTAATCTTCTGCCAGCAAAACCATGTCATTAAATTCTCCCCAAATCAATTTACCTCAGATTAGCACTTGACTAACCCCTGCCGCAATAAATCCCCAGCTCATCCGAGCTGCAGTTGCCACCACAGTAGGTACACATTTCTGAGAGATTCGCTGACAGTCTCTAACACCAATATCTGATCAGTGCAAATGATGCATAAACTTTGCTGTGATTTGAAATAAAAGGGACTTACAGGCTGTGTATCAATAATCCTCATCTCTGGTCACCTGCATTAGACTTTCTGTAGATGTGTAATTATAAAAAGGGCAGCACTTCAACACTGTGAGATGAATTAAAAAGGGAAACGTGCACATCACATTTACTTGCCAATGCTGTTATTTGAGATATTATATTAGCTAAAGAAAAAATATATACACAGAGATTTATGTGTGTTTGTGTGTGTGTGTGTGTGTGTGTGTGTGTGTGTGTGTGTGTGTGTGTGTAAGCGCACATGTGAGTGTGGTTTTGACACCCCTTCTCCTTTATTTGCTTTCTTTAACATGCTGGATAAAATATGGCCTGTGCAAAAGTTACCACAAGAACAAACACAAATAGTGTCCGTATTAGTCCAGCTACAAATAAGTGACCATATGACCCATATTAAATTCTGCAGTCAGACAACATTGCAGGTTCCAGTCCTGCAGGGCTTGCACTCAAACAGTTGCATCAGGTGTGTCCCAGCAGGGAACGCCATAAACTATACTGGACTCTGGCCTGCAACAGAATAAGCAATAGAATGCAGCAGGCCATGGAACACCGCAGGTGTTCATTCAACACTGCAAGTGCGCATCCAACACTACAGATGTGCATTCAGCTCTGCAGGTGTGCATCCAACACTGCAGGCGTCCATCCAAAACTGCAGATGTGCTTTCAGCTCTGCAGGTGTGCATCCAACACTGCAGGTATAAATGTTCTTGCTGTACTAACCTCATAGAAATGCCCCCTCTCCACTCTCACCTTTCAGACAATAACAATACATAGTTATGCTAACTGCTAAATACACCTGTAGCCTATGGGACTGAGCACAAAAAGCCGAGCTAAAAGTGTCCTGTCACTTCACTTGATAAACCATAATTTACACTTTCTCAGTGTGGTTCTATGCTGCTGTCTCGTGTGCAATAATAATATATGCTCCAGTGCTAGAATACATGCTCCTGTGCAATAATAATACATATATGGTGCAATGTTATTAATTCTAGAAGGTTTTACATCTAATTCCCACTTATGTTACACTTACTGTATGATCTACTAACTGTATTTCTGGGATTCGCATTCCATTCACACTACTGCCATATTACTATATTGTCTATTTATTGTATTGTTTCAGTTTTACATCCCATTCAAACTACTGTCGCACTGCTATACTGTCTATTTATTGTATTGTTTAAGTTTTACATCCCATTCTCACTACTGTCACATTGCTATCCTGTATATGTACTGTACTGGTCCATGGAGAAACTCATCACTCAATATACGTGTTCGCAGCAGCTGACAATAAAGTTAGCTTAAACCCTGCACCTAAAATGACCACTGCAGCCTAGCAGATATGTAGAGAGGTTTGGCAGACATGTAAAAAGTGCTGTAAAATAGACACATTCAAAGCACTCTGTGCTAAAAAAACAAAAACAGTTACTTGCCTAAGAGTCTGAGAGCATCCCGGTAGCTGAGTAAGTTCGTCGCGGCTGGAAGTGGCTCCTACAGTCGAGAAGTCAACTTCTCCATAATCCCCGTCTGGAGCTTCAGGCGACCTCTCCTCCTGCAGGCTCCGGGTTAAGGAGGGCTCGGTCACGGTGGGTTTTCGTGTCCTCCTTCTTTCCTCTCCGAGACCACGAGCGTTGTGGCGGTTCCACCGAGCAGCTGCGTGTCTCAGAAACCACTTTATTATGACACACTGAAACCGGCCAATCACAGCGAGGACATCGGTCAGACGAAGGTGAGGGCAGGTGGGTGTGGGCGCGTCTGAGAGACCACTAGAGACATCATCGTCTGAGCCCAAAGATTCGGTTTATCCATTCAAACCACGATTGACGTTTTAACTGTCAACCCAAATGTTCAACAGAAACCCCCTATAGGATTTCTCTATTAGAATTACACCGCATGGACAAAAGTATTGGGACGCCTGACCATCAGACCAACAGGGACGTTGATGACTGCATTCAAATTCACAGACTTTAATATGGAGTTGGTCCCCCATTTGCAGCTATATCAGGTTCGTTTACAGCATTTTATCCAAAGCGACTTCCATTCCCTAAATACAGGGGGCAGTCTTTCTGGAGCAACCTGTTTGCTCAGAAACCCAGTGGTAGGTAGGACTCGAACCCAAGGTAGAACTTGAACCCATGACCTCTGCGTTCAGAGGCAAGTGGCCTACCCACAAGGCCACCACCACCCCTCACTTCGTGGAGGGCCACCACCACCCCTCTCTTCCTGGAAGGCCGCCACCACCCCTCTCATCCTGGAAGGCTTCCTCTCTTCTTGGAAGGCTTTCCACAAGATTTTGGAGTGTCTTTTTCCCATTCATTCTGTAGAACATTTATGAGGTCAGGCATGATGGACAAGAGGGCATGGCTGGCAATCTCTGTTTCAGTTTATCTCAGAGGTATTGGATGGGGTTGAGGTCAGGGCTCAGTGCAGGCCAGTAAAGTTCTTCCACACCAAACTCACCCAACCGTGACTTTATGGACCTTGCTTTCATGCTGGAATAGAAAAGGGCTTTCCTTAAACTGTATGCACAAAGTTGGAAGCATGGCATTGTTCAATGTTTTGGTATAGTGAAACATTAAGACTGCCCTTCACTGGAAGCAAGGGGCCTAGTCCAAACCTGAAAAATATCATGTCCCCATACTTTTGCCCATATAGTGTAGCTTAGTTCATAACCCTCCCTTAATGTAAATCTGAAATGCATATATCGAACCTCAGCAGATTTGAATTAAAAATAGGATGATGGTGGAGTTCTATATGAATGTAGTCATTAAAGCGCCCGTACTACACCTTATCTTGCACTTATCTTCCACTTACGATATTTTTGTGTTTTTATTTCCAAAAAACAGCTGTAATTCATTTCTCACATGATTTTTGCAACTGTTCTTTGTCTCCTATAATTAAACAGGCTGGTGGTTTCTGAGCCTTTAAGACAAATACAGTAACCCCACGCTTTTATGCGGATTAAGAGTCGCTGAATCAGTCTAACATAAATATTAACGTAAATTCAGCTACATTTCCATATGAAATATAACTGTATAAATGTTTTAGTATTGTCTAGAGAACACAAAGAAAGCACGTCTTGGGATGGTTATATACTGCTATACTCAGAGGCAGGAGGTTTGAAAGTCCGAGAACGTTATTTATTTCTCCTTGCTGCTGCAGTTTGATGCACCTGTGGCTGCGGCAGTCCAGAATTTCCCCAGTGGAGCGTGTCGAGTGTTTCTCTTGTTTTTCGTTTTGTCCTTCTTAAAGCCCTGTATTTTTATTATTGTAAATTAAATTAAAAGGGGCTGTTGAGCTCAGTTGCTGTCCAGTGTCTGCTTTAACCGGCAGTTTGCTACAATACGACTCCTCCTGAAGCCCCTGAATAAGACACGCCGCTCAGTGAACAGTAAACTGTACATTTTACTTTATATTATTACGAAAAACTACATTAATTCATTACTGTATTTACCTGCTCATGCCAAAGAAATTGACAGTGCATACCAAAGAAAACACTCGTGCATGAATTACAATACAGTCTATACAGGGGTAACATCGGTATTTACATTCTAGCACTGCAGGAGTTCAGTGTAAACATATTTGGGGGCATATTTAGGGTTTACACTATAAAAATAGGCATTTCAGGCATTTTTTTTTTCACAAAACACAACAACGCGGTTTTACACTATACGCGGGTGCTCTTGGAATGTAACCCCGCGAAAAGCAGGGGGTTATTGTAAAAGAGTGCTGTTCTGAATGGCTGCCCTGCATTTAGCCTCTTTCCAAAGGTGGTCTGGGCTGATAAGTTCCCCCACCAACTTCAAGATGAGCTGGATTAATTGATGGAGCTGAACTATTGATGGAGTTAGCTCTGCAGCTAACAGCTAACAGCCCAGTTAGCAGGCTACTGTCGCAAATGTAAAGGTAGATAGCATCAGGTATGTGTGTGAATGGTGTGTGAATACACACATTAACTCGAGTATTGTACTTCTTTGTTTTTGGACAACCGTGCTGCTGTTACTCTACGAGCCATTGCTATACACTGTAAACATTAGCGCATGGTACCGCAAGCTGGCCCCACCCACACCTGCACCCTCACCCCCATTCCCACCATAACCCTCACCCTCACCACCACTCCCACCCTCACCCTAACCCACAACAACACCCCCACCCTCACTTTCACCCCCACCCCACCTTCACTCTCACCTCCACCCTCCCCCTCCTCCTCGCACCGCCTCTCTCCTCCTCCTTATCATTTAAAGCTACAGACACAGAAAGGGCACGTCCTAGGGAAATCTCATTGTGGGACTGACTCGGAGTGGCTGTAATTTTGCACCAAGGCTGAATTTCGGAAAGAGACTTCGGATACAGTATTAGGGGACCACTAAGACCTATATAAAAGCATAAAAAGCATGCCATGGGACCTTTAAGTGCTGCAGTTAATTGAGGGTGTTGCTCATATACTGATTGGTTTGGAACATGGAGAGATTCCACTTGCACAAGGGAGACTTTCATGCCTGCAGTGAAAAGACGGCCACATGATGTGAACATTAATTATTATTAAATCAGTTGAACCAGTTTTCTTGATTGAAGAGCATACGTGAAGTGTCTACCAATGTCATGTCTTCTGCACCTGTAATCCGACTGCAATAACTCACCAAAAAATACTGCTAGATGGAATGGCTATTAGGTGTAACTGTAACTGTGACAGTATTCAGTGATGTTGATGGTTGCCTTCACAAGGTATGAAGATGCCACATCTAATTAGTGATTTCAGGTGCACCCACCTCTGACAAAGCTGCTCAACTTTGCGTGCGAACCGCACACATATAGCTTGGTTAATCTCCTCAGAAAAGCACTGGCAAAAGAACAGGGAGTTCTGGAGCAGCGGCACATAAGCCTGAGATCATAATGCAGCGGAACAGTAGAGGCTGTTACTGCAGCAAAGTGGGTTCCACAGGAATAATAAATACTAAACATACTGCTTTTGTCTTTCAGTTAACTTTTGCTTGGCAGCTATTGCTTGATGTCAGCAAAATAGAGCTTCTCTACAAAATAGCTTTTGAAAGGTGTGTCATGTATAATAAAAACAATAAATGTTTTTTATTTCAGGCTAATCATAATATAGTGCTGATATACAGCTCTGGAAAAAAAACAAGAGACCACTGCAATTTATTTTTAAATCAGCAGCTCTATGAGTATGACAACCATTTCATACCAGTGTCTGTTAAATTCCTGCACAAGCACCTCATTCTGTTTTATGAGGTACTGATTACTGATCACCTAAATCAAATCTTATTTAATGAGAAAACATATAAAAAACCCCTGCTACAATCAACACTCTCCTCTTGCAGTGTGATCAGTTGGATGGCAAAACAATACTAGAAGTATGTCAAAGGTAATTATTGCCATTTTGTTTAAGAGTGAACAAAAGATTTTGAAGTATTAAAGTTCTGCAAACCCTGCATCGTTTCTCGTACTTTGATGTTTTGTCATTTCCTTTAAAATGATGCTTTAAAGAACAATACTTTTATTTGGAAATTAGGAGAAATATTGTCAGCAGTTCTTAAAACTAAGGCAAAGCAGTTCAGTTGCTTGCAACTGAGATAAAACCTGAGAAACTGAACACTTCTTTTCCAGAGCGGATCTACTTAAGAGCAAAGTGTGGATTTCCCAGAAAGTACAGTTTTCTAGTGCATGTGGTGAAAAGCAGAACAGACAAAGGGTTAAACCCTATCAGCTATCCTCAGCTATGTGGATGGAGCATTGGGTTATTGACGAAGAGTTCTGATATAGCTGGTCTATTAATAGAAAGGTCTGTTTTTATGCAGGATACATATGTGTGCTGCAGAGACATTACCAGTGCTATTGATTGTGGTAGAGTGGTCAGATTAATCAGTGTTTGTCAGTGGACTGGTGAAGGCCAAGTGGTCAGAATTAGCAGTTTGTTTGATTGTGGTCAAGCAGGTATACGTACCAGTGGTGGTGTTGGTGGCGGTCAAGCAATCACAACACTCAGACTGAAATGTTGTTTGTTGTGAAGCAGGAACTGCAGTCTTCATTTATTTTGCATGTCCCACTGGATTCCCAAGTGCTCTTTTACTGGCCTGCCTCCTTTTTGTTGGAAAGATACTCAAATTCTCATGACCTTTATCACCTTTTCTTCCCCAGTCAACCAGCACCGTCTTCTCTGTCAGCAAAGACACATCTGTCAGCTGCAGTTTTTGCTTTTGTTTACCAGTCCCACCATCATCATGACAGTTTGACTTTTGGTTCAGCAGCGACAATAATGGAGCACAACAAATTAAACTGTTGTGAGCTGCCTAATCAATGTTTAAAGAGCATTAACACTGTTTTCCTGTACTGCACAGTTTCAATGATTTACTATTATTATTATTATTATTATTATTATTATTATTATTATTATTTACATGATACAGCATTGTTGTGTAAACCATCAGAGCCCTCAGGGCCTTCTAGGCCACTGGAGAAGTTGTAATTATTCCTGTCCATGAGAAAACATGTCTGTGATTTTTAGTTCATTTTCATTTAATAGAATCCTGTTTGTATTTCAGCATGGGTAATAATGCAGCACTGTTTTTAGTTCATTATTGAGTGTTTCTAGGAAACAATAGTGTTAAATAGCCAAAAGAAAATTCTCTACTCATGTGTATTTTGTTCCTCTGCCATATCTAGGTTGCTATATATGTGGGGTTTTCCCTCATTCAGGCTTTCAGATGTGAAACCACTAACAGGAGAAACATAGGAAGTCCTAATTGAGTCGAATAATCACACTTTGATTTTCAATTAGTGAGACTAGTTTTGTAAGGGGCAATGTCTCTAGGCATTTACTGAAGGACATACATGGTAAAATATGTATTGCCATGTCTGTTATATGCTTCAAATAAAATATGTAATGCTTTTTATGCTCCAAAGTGTATCTGTGTTTAATCCCTAGAAGACACAAATGTTTCCGTGCAGTGCTGTTAATGTACCTCTTAGATTGTACTATAATTCAATAGCTCTGCAAGACCATTTCTATTTCTCTAAATCTCAATTTTTGTCATTTTGTGTTTGCTACACTGTAATGAAAAGCATTCTACAGTCAAGTGCAAAAAGGATTGCATCCCTTCACTTTGAAATGGCAAAAGGAGTTAAACAAAAAATATGTATCTTCATCAAAGCAATATTTGATTGCTTAGATATTGCTTTGATAAAGATACATATTTTAATAAACCACGCAAGTGAGTGTGCCTCAGAAACTTCATCTAGTGTCACAGACGAGTAGCCAAGCACCTCCCACTCTCGTGAAGCTGGTTCCAGTCTGGATTGAAGGTCCTCCAGGATCGGTCCCTGCGTTTGTTATAGAGAAGCTTGTTTACGTTTGGAGCCCTGTGAAGGTCACTCTAGTACTTGTGTTCATTAAAAGACTATTTGGTATCTTAAGCTGTCTCCCGCAGTTGTGTCCACCTCGCACGCCCGACATGACATTAATGCATGGTTTAGTTTTTACAAATGCTCTTTCAACATCCAAAGTAAGACAAATTGTGAACGATTTGAACAAAAATGACAGCGAAATAACAAAAATAACATCAGGCCAAAAGTTTGCATCCCTTGTTCTTTAATACTTTCTATGTCCTCCTTTTGCCTTTAGACCTTCCTCCAACCTGTTTGGATAACCTTTCATTAGCATTTGGATCCTCTTAGCCTATTCTTCCTGGCTTATTTGTTCTAATTGTACCAGATTCTACAGCCTTTGTCAAATCTATCCACAAATGTTCTATTCTATTCAAATCTGGAGACTGTGAAGCCCATGGTAAAACTTTCACCTTGTTCTTTTTAAACCATTCCTCAGTTGACATTGCTTTGTGCTCAGGATCCACTGCCTCTTCATTTTTAGCTTTTTGACCGATGGTAGGAGGCTTTGCTTTAATTTGCTTTAATAAAATCTGTTGATATTGTTCTGTATTCATTCTTCCTTGTACTTTATGCAGAGCTCCAGTGCCTGATGCAGACATACACCCACAAATCCCAGCGAGCCTCTACCATAATTGACCATGGGAATGGTGTTCCTCTCCTCATAGGCAGAGGTTTTGGGTTCTTTTTCGCCACAGGTACCTTTATGAATTTAGATCAAATAATTCAATTTTGGTCTCATCAGACCACATGATATTATTTCAAAATTCATTTGGTTTGTTCACATGCTCTTTAGCATATTCCAGCCTTGGCTGCCTTGTGTCTTAAAGTAAGCAATGGCTTCCTGCGTATGTTTATCCCAAAACATTCCAGACTTTTACAGACTGCGCTTGACTGTGGAGATGTGGACTTTCATTACGTCTGCCCCCCGCTGTTTGTTCTGGATTCTCACGTAGTTCTCGAGCAATTTTTCTAGCAGCTCGTTCAGTAACTGTCACTTTGAAACCAAACCCCTTAATTTTACCCCTTAAAATTACCTTCATTTTGACCTTAATTTCCCGTACAGGAAATCAAGGAGAATTAAGGGAAAAAGTGCACAGATTATGGCTGATGAAGGGGTAAAAGCATTAAATTTTTCCCCTTACTTTTTAAAATTTGCTCCTTAAATAATAAAACCTCCCGAATTAACACCTGAAATTTAAGATTAAGGGTTTTCACACTCATGCCTTAAATCAAATTCAAATTAAGTCAAATTAGGGGGCGGTTTCACAAATTAATGGCCACGTAATTCAAGTTAAGGTAGAGTTAAGCACATTTTAAGTGCATCGTGTTTTGTAGTGTTTTCTTGGTCTTTCACTCCTTGGTAGAGTCTTGGTGTGTCCATGTTTCCTCCATTTTTGAATTATGGTCTTCATAGTGGGTACTGGTGTCAAAGTGTCCTGGTGCCAATTTTTAAGAACAAGGGAGATGTACAGGATTGTGGCAACTACAGAGGAATAAAGCTAATG
>JBBIGA010126054.1:0-24128 GCA_037576975.1 Alestes dentex | reverse complement strand
AGAGAGAGAGAGAGAGAGAGAGAGAGAGAAAGAGAGAGAGAGAGAGAGAGAGAAAGAGAGAGAGAGAGAGAGAGAGACCTTGGGATGGAATATATTACTGTCATTAATGACATGCTTTCGTGGGAGACAAAGAACAGACAAGTGTGGCAAGTCAATATAGTAAATCGATGTTAACCTGAATGCAACCAGTGCTGCAAAGTTCAAGTCTTATAGACACCTCTGATCCGTATAAAACAAATTGACGGCACAAAAAAACGAATTACGAAGCACGGCAGCTGATATTCTGCGGCCGTGCTTCTAGGAAATGACAGGATCATTCACACGCGTACTGTCTGATCACCACAGCTATTCTGGGCCACTTTAAAGCCGACTGCAAAGAGAGCTCTCAAGACATTGCACTTTTTGATAATTGCCCGCTGTCTAGAAAGGTCTTCCTTTCATTCAACAATTATGTGCTGTTGAGAGCTTAAGTGCCAGATCTTTTCTCTCTTTTTTCTCCTCTTTCCTGAGTGGTAGTTATATTAGGCGTCAGATCTCAAAAAGTTTGGATGAAAGAGAGCGGGGGTCCAGAGACACCTTTGAAGCTCATCAGAATAGTAGAGTTGCTTTTCAAAAGGGAAAAAAAGGGTAGAGAGAAAAACAGAGCAAAGGGGGGGGGGTGAAATAAAGGGAGAGAGAGAGAAAGAAAGGGAGAGAGAGAGAGTGAACCCTACAGTCAAGAGTCAAGGTAAGGGAACGAGGGATGAGGAAATCATTTGAAAGAGGTGGTTTGGGATGGCTCTGGAGTTGTGCATTTAGAGAGAGTAGATGAAAAGATAAAAAGATTGTAGGAGAGCTAAATTACACGAGTGGAGAGGGTGGGAGAGAGTGCTTTTTCTGTGAGGTACAGAGAGATGGAAGAAAGAGCAGGGAATGGGGGGGGAGGACAGTTGTGTCCTGCGAGAGGGAGCATGGTGCAGTGACCGTGAAAGTGCTTAAATAAACACTGCAAGAGAGGAGAAGAGGGAGGGGGAAAGATGAAGGGAGGGAGGGAGGGAGGCTAGATAAAGACATGAACCAGCAAATTGGGCCAGGGAATAAGGATAAAAGAGAAAGAAGTGCATAAGACAAAAAGGACAGAGGAAAGAAAACAGCCAAGACATTATACATATAACATACATTATTACATCTAATAACATGGGTTGAGGGGATGGTGGGATAGGCAGGAAGACGGCATACCAGAGCAGGACACTGAGAAAAAAACAACACCAAACAACTTACATAATACAAGAACACAGAAACTACAGCTCCTGAACAGAGACATTTAAAGTAATAGTTGACTGATTTATTTTTTGTGTAATGATTTGTTCCATGAGGCTGGATGTCCAGAATCTGCAGGGTCACCTAAAATTGCACGACAGTCTAGTAGCAGTGAAACCCGACGTCAATGTCTTTTGCTGAGTCAGGGAAACGGATCAGCTGAGTCATCATTTATATACAGCTTAACTGCCTAAACATACAAATATTAAAACATTAGCCATTTCCAGGAAAGCCATCTGTTTCTTCCAGAGTTCAGCTGTTGAACGTTAAAGTTTAAAGTAAAATGGGGAAATGTACAGCAAAGGCTCCTACATAGTTCTTACAGTTTTAAACAAGCACAATTTTTTAAACGGGGGGTTCAGCTAACTATCATTCCAGTATGACCAATATTCCATGGACCTACACTCTCCTGTTCTTAGAGATAACTTAGTCATGGCACTGCCCAACTTCAAATTTCATTATTAACAAAACCAAATGTTTACTAGGACATTGCTTGTAACAACTGCTCTTTTAAGAATTAAAATCTGTGCATTTCAGTTGATCATGTAGTTTTTCAGTGTAGCATTTATTAATTTGTCAGGAGCCTTTTGGCCCATTTTTCTTTGTGGAAAACAGGGCATCACTTCCTTTTTAGAGGCAGACCTATCTCTTGACCTTTGACTGCTTGGCAAGATAGAGGACCCCATGTATGTTCATTCCCTGGCTACCACTTATCTCTAATAACATTACAGCACATTCCTGATTGGAAACAGAAGGCATAAAATGAATACAAACCACTGGCAATAAATCGATGCTTACTCAGCAAATCATCCGGCACTGCCCTAATGACTTCTTACGACCAATTTACACGGATGTCCATTATGTCCATTCTTACAGTAACACAAACTACAGTGTAGTGAGAAAGCTAGTTGTCCAAATTGGTTACAGCATCAACAGTGCCAACACATCTAACGCAGACTTTATTGTTCAATCTAATATGCTGATGTACAAATAGAGAACGCAACTAAGAGGAATTATTTTATAGGAGCTTTAATGTGCACTTGTTTCAAGTCAGCCAGAGAAGGTGGGAAATAATGAGAGTATGGGGCTGGACGCGCTAAGCACAGCAGCTTAGTGAAAAACAGCCTTGTCGATGTACACATTCTCGCAAAGCCTCTCATGCATACTCTTAAAAACAGTGGTGCAAAAAAGGTTCCTTGCGCAGTGCCGAAGAAGGGCTGCTATTGGATCCCTAAAGAACTTTTTAATGGATGGTTCTTTAGAGAACCCTTGAAGCCTTTCAAAAAGAAGGTTGAGGGTTCAACCCCCAGGACTGCTAGTGGAACCTCTGAGGTACCCTTGAGCAAGGTTCCATCCCCACACACTGCTCCCCGGGTGCTGTGTTCCTGGCTGCCCGCTGCTTCACTTTGAATGGGTTAATTGCAGAGGAAGAATTTCACACTGTGTGCTGTGGTGTGTTCACGTATGTGTTTTTTAAAGAGTATATATATTTCGTGTTTCCTGGGCCCCAAGTTAAGCTCTAACTCTGGAGGCCAATCAAAAGGTGTTTTTAATCAAACAAAAGGTGCTTGATTAAAAAAAAAAAAGTACAGTATTTATCTTGTAGCGCTTTTTATTGTAGTCAGAACTGATCCACTGTAAGGTTTGGTACGGAATATGAGATGGAGTCCCAGTGAGGTGCTACTGGACAGCCCTCTCCAGATCACCTCTCCAGGATATCACGCAGGCCCATAAGGCAGAGATCAGGATCACCGGACTACTAGGCTCAGGTAGTATTTATAGCCCTTCCAGACGATCTACCTGTGCAAAGTCTTCTTTGCCTAGTTCCTGAGCGTACCCTCTGTGTTTTTGATTATTCCCTGTGTTTTCTCTGACCCATTTCTGGACCTTGGATTACCCTTTTTGCCTAGTGGACTTAACTTTGATTGCCTGAATTTGAATTTGCTCGTTTTTTACTTTTTGTCTTTGCGGACTTTGTATTTCAATAAACCTTCTATTTTGGTACTCTGCAACTGAGTCCATGTTCTTTACATCCATCTTGTTTTGCCTCTTCAAAAGTGCCCATTATGATCCTCTATTTTGGTGGATCAGCGTTTCTGGCCAAAGCACTGTGCTGTAAGAAAGAATGGCAATATTAGTTTTGATTTCCATTTCATCAGGAGTTCATTGTTGTGACTGTAATTTTTGGGGGCAAACAGTAGCAGCTTCAACCACAGGCTCTCTGACGGCCTAATAACTCCAGCACCTTCTTCCCATCAGTCCTGTGCTGCTTCCAAGGGTGGCAGATGTCAACCCCAAAAAAGGCCTTCCCAGTTGCCATCTTATTTGTAGGCAGTTAATACTTTTTAAAACAGGTGTTGAAAGTTCATGATATTTCTTCGTAGTTGGTGCAACCTTATTTAGAATTCACTCTGCCCCTAAAAAAGACAAAAAAAGCTCATGCCCAATCAGTGTCAACACTATAGACGGTATTTCATCTTATGTCAATCCTTGTGTGCCTATTGACTCTCCACAATCCACTGATGCTAGTGAAGTTGGCGTGAAGAGACAGATGACATGTTTGAAATATTTGTACAAGAATGCGATGTGAAATATGTGTAAAAAGGCTCACTTGAATGTGTCTCCTGATCAGTGTGTGAGAGTTTGCAGCATTGTGTGTTAAATCACAAAATCTGCAACAGCAATAGTTGATTGTTCATGTCAAGCTCACAGCACAGCTACAGCTCACAGCCTGCGAGCTTCTTATGAACCAAGGAATTCTTCAGATGATGGATGATTAAAATAGTCCAAAAAACATTTTTAAATGGTACATATACATTTCTATATCAATCACAATCAGTCATCATACTTAGCATTATGTATCTGCTAAAGTCTGAGAAGTGTACCTGAGCAAAATAGCAAGAAGAAGGTTTACATAGATATTCCCTGTACATTTATCACTATATCAGTTATGAGAAATATATATATATATATCATAACTTAGAACACTGTTACATTTGGCTTTTCACACATCAGTGATTTTGTGCACTTTAGAATTTATAGATTTTAACATATAAATCATTTTTCATACTTAAGGTCAGATTAGCAGAGATTTCGTTAAAAAAGGCGAAAAGGTGTGACGTAGTTAACGTTAATAAAAAAAAAGTAAAGACCAGTAGAAGCAGGGGCAGAAGGAAAGAGTTACACAGACATTAAGAGCAGAGCAGCAGAGGGACAGGAGAGCAGTTGAGAATAAGAAGAGGAGGTAGAAATGAGAAGTGCAGAGCTGGGTGAGTGCTGTGAAGAACAAAACATGAGAGATGGAGCCAAGGAGGAGATTCTGAAAGAGAGGAAGAGCAGGACTGCAATAGAAAGAGGGAAACTGATGGAGAGACAGACGGTAGCAGTGGAGCTCAAAAACATACTACCAGCTGGACCTCATTGTATGTTAGTTCACTGTTATATAAATAAGTATATTTACATGTTCTCAGATATTGGCTAGTATATGTTTCTGGTTCAAAATGTTGCGCATGAATTTAGCAAACTTCTCCTAGAGTCCAAAGACATGCACGTCAGGTGAATTGGGGATTCTAAATTGACTATAGGTGTGAGTGTGTGAGTTAGCGGTGTGTGTATGTGTGTCCTGTGGTGGGCTGGAGTCCCTGCCTCGTGCCCGTTGGCCCTGGGATAGGCTCCGGGTACCCGCGACCCTAGTAAGGATTAAGCGGTTACAGAAAATGAATAAATGAATTTGGCAAACTATGTTGAATTTAACATAAGAGACATTTAACGCAGACATGAGGAGAACATGCAAACCCCTCACAGAAAGGACCCTGGTTGTCCAGGCCAGAAATTGAGACCAGGACCCTCTAGCTGTGCTCGTAGTTGGTTTAAAGTACATGTTAAGGCAGAGATGCATTATATTTCATGGCTTGAACACAAAAGAACGGCCCAAAACAACACATCTGTTCTGGGAATGATGGGAGATGAAATTAATGAAACTTAGATTTTAGAATCTTTGGCAGACATGCTGCAGGAGGAAACTCTTAATGAAGTAAAGCCAGTGAACACTTTGCAGGTATAGCAAATGAGATGTGAAAGGAGCATAAAGGAGCAGATGTCCCTTGTCATATAGTACTAATATGATGGTATGGTATGGGATAGCTTCCCTGAGTGTAGGATAACAGAACACTTAGACGCAGGTATTTTATCCAATAAAATAATTTCCTGCTTGGAGAAGCATCAGCTGGAGTACAAAGAGAATCTGGTGTTGTCTTGGTGTTGTGGATGCTGGATGCTTTTTCTCTTTGCTGGAGTGTATTTATGTCATGCTCGTGTGTCCACCAAAAGTGACTTAAAATACATAAAGAAATGTCCAGTGGTCCACTATAGGAAGCATAAAGATTTATTGACAGTAAATGGGCCTGCTGCTACATTGTATGTTTAAACCATATGGATAGGTTGTCTGCTATCAGAGAGTCCTACTCTGTCAAACTGAACTGAATTTCATTAAGCAACTTGCAATGTTGGTTGCAAGTACGTTCATAGTCATTCCAGCCTCACGCACTGTACACACTGAAATGAAAGGACCTGGTGCAACACAAGGACAAAGACAGGACATCACAAGATTACATATCTGCAACAGGACAAAAAATACACATAGTGCAAAGAAAGCAAGTCAGAGAGTGCAAGAAAAACACAAGATCAACAACTATGAAAATTTTTCAGAACAATGAAATATTTAGTGTAGTTGACGATTGAATGAATACAATATATTATGACAGATACTGTAGTCTTGCAGAGGAGTCATTAGGTGTGTAAATGTGCAAATAATGGCAGCAGCAGGACAGAGAATGTGCACGATATAATAAATAGAGGTGACACAAAGTTCACCTGTCTGACAATCTCCGGTCACCAAATATCGATCTTTCCAAATGAGAGGCAAAACTTCAGCAGACCTTTTGAGAAATATCACAATGAGGAAGACAACTTCATTGAGCTGTGGACTACAATCACTCAAAGCAATAATTAAAACATTTCCACTATCATCAAACTGAAAAGAACCACACAGACAGCAGGCACACTATATGATAGCCTCATCACACTTGGGCAGAAAACACAAGTTGACAGCAAAGATGCTTTTAGGGAAAAAGTACTCCCTCCTATCATACACTCCATGGCTGGTGAGATTTAGAAATGTTTTCAAAGCCCAATTGTATATAGAGGCTATAGGCTTTAAACCCATCAAACAGAAACGTCCTGAAGGGGGAAATGCTTTTTTGTTATTGACAGGCATACGGCTCAGACCTGAAGAATGAGGTAAATCAGACAAAAAGACTTAGGGAAAATAGGGAAAATGGAAAAAAAAAGATTGACTTCTTAGATTGACTTGGCCAATCTAAAGCTCCTGTTTGAGCTTTTTCATTTGTGCAGTGCAAAATGTCAAGTGAGTGGCTGACAAATTTTGCTGTGCTCAGCACTGAGCGAACACGCAAAAGCATTTTTGTTAAACACTTTGCCGGACAGCACAACAACTGACGGCTTATGCTGGCTTGAAGACGCTGGAAGTCTGTGGGTCTTTGGAAATCTGGTGAAAATGTTAATATGATGTTAGAAATATATGCAATTCAGTACTTTATTTATGTGCGAGGGCTGGTTTGGCGCAGGCAGAGGTGGGATGCAGAGGAGGTGAGAGAGGGGATGGGAGGATGATTGTTATTGCTGTGTTATTGTTTTATATACTTGTATGCAACAATGCATAAAAAAAAAATCACAATGTAAAAATGTGACAAAGTGCATCGTGGACATGAGTCAATTCATTACAGAGAATAAGTATTCTATGAATCTGACAATAACATTGTTTCAACATCAGTGTTTGTAAACCAACAACACCAATCAACAACCCAGTACAGCGCATTCACATCATATGCCACACTCATCCTACCTTCCAGCTCTAGAGTTGTTCACTTTTTTTTTGTTCACAATATTGAATTGTTAAGCCAGTGTCCTGAATTAAGATAAGATAAACCTGTATTGGCAGGAAATTTGCATTGTTTTGGCAGAAAGTGGACAGAACAAAGGTAAGAGCAGCAAAAACAACAGAATAAAAGCACAACAGTATAGTATAAAAAACATACATAATATAAAAAATAGACATTTGTGTGTGTGCAAATACGTATGTACACATCGGATCTATATATGTGTATATGTACATAGTATATACTGTATATGAACACTGTTTGAATCTAATTACAGGGTAAAAGTATTATCAACCCTATGGTTTACAGTAAATTTCCTTTTCTTGTGTGTATATTGGACCGTATAGTAATTTTGTACATCTCTGATTTGCATGGTGTAGGCCTATTTTACTATGATTCTGCTGCAGACTACATTTTCCCTTGGGGCACAATGAAAAACTATAAATCTATCTGTAAAAAATGACTAAAATGTTTTGACTTGGCAAAAAAAAACTGAATAATCCTTGCATGTGTGAAAAAACATATTGTTTCTGTTAGTTGCTTAAACTTCCTTTAAAAACTAAAATAGGACTGGCTTAAGTGTTCAATATTAAGGTTGATTCATGTTGTCTCATTATTATGTGATACACATAAAGACTGAAAATCAGATTTGTCTGTGGAAGATAATCTCTGATAACCCCCTCAGCCCCCCTCCCCCGCCCCAAGGTGGAACCTCATGTCACCTTTTTTAAAAACCACCACTGCATCAGACTCTCCCTCCACTACAATACAGTTATTTCAGGGTTGCTATTAAGAGCATATCCGATTGTACGTTTTTCATATATTTCACTTTGATTTCTGGTTTCCAGCCACTCTCTATACCTTAGTATGGAACAGGCTATTTTGTGACAGTTTGTGAAAAAAATAGCCTTGTTCTGATTGGTTGCCCTGAACAGTATCTCTTTCAAAAGGCATTTTGAGCTGAAAACCCCCTTGTAACTTCAGCATGAGAGGACAGAGCTAAACTGCTGTCAGCTGATTAAGCAGATATATGTAAATGTGTTTGATTTCAAAACATTACATTTTATGTATGAACTTTACAGGGTAAGTGTTATGTTTCAAAACTTTTATAATGTTTGTCATATCAAACATTCTGTAATGTTTTTTCAAAAGCAAGAAGAGAGAACTCTTTAAAGAAAGAGCCCCCTTATAGATTCACATGATCACACTCACTACAGCGCAGCACACACTGAATAATGTAAAACTCTTCCCCTGCATTTAACCCATTCACCGAGTAAAGCAGTGCCACTGGCAGTACTGGGATTCAAACTCACAAAACTTCTGATCACAGGGGCAACTCCCTAACCACCAGGCCACCAGCTGGCCCTTTTTAGTTTATTGATTTGCTCAGGCAATCACTAGTGGTCCCCATAATCTTCAGAGCCCCTTGCATTTGCAAGGCAGTAAAGATCACCACTGATGGCGCATGGCAAGTTCGAGGTGGTGGTTATTACTGCCCACAAATTTAGGTTAAAGGTCACATGGCATCTGTGTTGCTTGTGCAGTGCTCCTGTAAGAAACACACAGGACTGGAGAATAATAATGATGGAGTGAGCAGGGGAGTGTGAAGCACAAGAGGTCGCGGAGAAGAGCGCCCCTAGCAGGACAGCAACATGGATGGAAAGAGGCAGAATGACATAAAGAGGTGAGTGACCCCTTTCATCCTGGGCCCAAGTCACATGTGATCTCTCTCTCTCTCTCTCTAAATCTCTTTCATAGTCCCTCTGCCTACTTCTCCACCCCCTCTCACTTGCTCCCCCACCTACATCACTCCCTCCCTTCCCTCTCCATTTCTCTGCCTCCATTTCGCTCCATCGCTCTGCTAGCTTGAGGCGCTGCTGTCCGTTCTCCTCTTTCAGCCTGTGATGGGGGAATAGCCTGTGGAGTAAGGGAGCAATGAAGCGAATTTCTTCTCTTTCTTTCTTTCTTTCATTCTCTCTCTAGCCCTCCTTCTCTCTCGCTCTGCAATTCGTGCAGTGGGAGTCATTATAATGCTGTGGAAGTTTCTGGAGCAGGCCACTCTGCGAACACAGTAATGGACTTAACTGTCAGTGAATCACTGTCACTGATGGCTCAGTCCAGTGAACTCTTGTGTCCAGTTCTGGCTCCTAAAAACCGAACAACAGATGCTCCCAAAACCCATGGTTACTCAAACAAGCTGTACAAAACCACCGAGGGTATATATATGTCCTGAAAAAGAGTAACTACAAATCACAGGTTTTCAAGAGGTCTCAGAATACCTCTCCAGCCCAGCTGCTGAAACTTTGATGTTGATCGTTTTATTAAAATGATCGTGCCCTTCATGAGCAGAAGTTAAAATGTGAAGCATTTTAAACATTGTGGGGAAAAATACCAAAGAGCTATACAGCCTCCATGAATTTTGCTGGATCATGTGAACATAAAGTACTATTTAGGGAAGTTTGTTGTTCTGATGGTGACAGTTTTGGTGGTCTTGCATGGTTATTAGGATAATATTCTCTCTTTGAATCATTGTTTTGGACTTCAGTTTTGGAAACTCCATTCATAAGGTACCTACTGGCCTTTTTATGAGTTATACCAACCATATATGTGCACTTTGTAGGTATACATTTACCGACTGTAGCTCATATATTGTTGCATGATTTACCAGTCCCATATACACAGTTCATCAACGGCTCACCACAGGACCACCACTGACCAGTAATTATACAGATGGAGGGTTCTCAGTTTCTGTTAAGCCAAAATGGAACAAGAACTGAAGTATCTACCTGTACTTGTACAGACTGTGTACCAACAACACAAATTCATGCATTAAAGTGGTCAGTAATTGTATACAGTTATACATGAAAACATAGAACTGCCGTGCTGGTATTACCAAGAAGGGCATGCCACCTAAATGATACATTGGCATCTGTATAAAGTTAGTCAGTAACTGATGGTATGTGGTAGGTATTTTTTATCAAATGGCCATTGGTTGGAGCTACAGGGAATGTTTACTGAATAAGTGGACAAGTCAGTATATATCTTCCAGGATATTTAAACGTTCACATGCAAGTAAGCAGTTATACACACTGAAAAATACACTACCATAATTTACTTCATGTTACACATTTTACTCAAGTCAGATAAAAGCTTTGTATTAAATATTCATCCATTTTTTAGGCTGAACTGGTATTTTACAGTGTGCTTGTATAAAAATGCCCCATTTGATGCACAATCACTCACACTATGCTGGATTTGAAAATGTCACCTGGTCACTGAGTATAATTACTATAATTTCTCCAATAGAATTAACAAAAAGGTACTGTTAGTCACACTTTTGTGGAAAAACCTTTGCTTCCAACCTGTCTCGTTATCACATTTTTAGCACATAAACAAAAGCATCCTTCAGATTTGTTTGAGACTGTTACCAGGCAGGGTTAGAAAAGCCACCTTGGCATCATGTGTCCCCTGTGTGTAAACCTGTTAACGTTTTAAAATAGCATCTGGTGGCTTAGACTCAGCGGTCTAATGGAGCATTTCTGAGCCCCTGCTCCCTCGGCTACTGTGTCTAGGGCCATAACAGCTAAATTGTCCCTGGATTTTTTACAAGGCCAAGTGGTACCTTAACAAACGTTGCTCATATCTGTGCTACAGTTTTAGTTTAATTAGATCTAGGCTGCCAACAAAGCACAAAAGTCAACACTTAGCAAAATTAAAGCAGATGCTAGCACTCATCTTTATTGCCATTTTGCTCTGTACAGCTTTTTACAGGTCCCGAATCAGGGGATAGAACACTGACCTTTAATAACATTTAATCTTTTATTAGTCCCAGGTCAGTGCAACCGCCACTCAGCATCAATAAAGTCAACTGACAATCCAAGGTCAGGGGCTGCAACTCCTCTCTATGGCAAAAAACAGATGCTCAAATCAACGCCCTTTGTTTATACTAACATCTTCCAGAGCACATATTCACTCCCTATCACCACATTGCCTTTGAAGTGTGAACAGGATTTGTAAAGTTCACGCCTGGTGCTGCAAATTCACAGATCAGGTTAGTTTCTTCCAGAAGGAGAATTAGTATTTGTTTCACTTTTGATGAAACAAATGTCATGTGCAATCTTGCAATTGGCTCAGTCATCAGCTGTGTTTGAAAAGTGCACTCATTCACTCACTCACTCTTTTACTACATAGTGTTTGCTATACAGGGGGGTTAACTAGTGAACAAGTGGAGGCAACGTTTAGTTAATTTCGGAGACTCGGGGTGTTACGTTTTTACTAACTGTTGCTTAAATAGTGCGCTGGATCAATTTATCTCTGTCGCATAAACACACGTCTTGTCCCTCCATGTGGACCTATGACACAGCTATGTTGCATTCTGCTTGGGTTAACTGCAATAAACAGCAACGTTTAAAATCTGTGCATATCTATTTTTTCTATTTTAAGTACACATAAATTGTGGCTATTCAAGTTACGCCTGTCTATACACACAAAAAATGTCTATAAAACAATGTAACCAAAGGTTTTTAAACTTTGGCTATCTCGCGTGCACGTTTTTTTTTCCCTAAAGCTTTTTCAGTAGCTATCCTAGCTTGCTAACTTTCCGGAGATATGGATCCAATTCAAGCATTAATTTCGATAATACTCATTTCGAAGATACTGCTGCTGAGACAGAGGAGAAGACGTAATGCCATCAGGGCGAGGCGTCTGAGACGTATTTTGTTCATCAGACGTACTCAAATGCCAGTGGTAAATATTGTGATAGCAACTAGCAGCTCATGTTAGCAGAAATTGACTGTTGGAATTTCGAACACTACAAAATGGCTGATTCACTACAAAGTGCCCTACATAGTGAACTGCACTTTTCGAACACAGCTATAGTTTGTTTGATTAAAGGCAGGGCTACTCCTGATGCCTTCCCTGCTTTGTCCAGTAGTGCCATACAGTTCTTAGGTCTTGAAGGCAATAACACATCAATTTAAAAATAAGCAGGCTTTTTATAGAGTATGCATTGAGAAAATTAGTACTAATGCGCTAATGTCCTCTGTTGTATTTCAGTGCCCTATCAATCAGAGTGTTACATTCTTTTCTTCATACCTTGAGAATGTACCATATGGACCCAGAGAATGTAGAAGATACAGTATTTTCAGTAGAAACCGTCATGCATTCTTTTCTGTGGATGCACTAGAGGAACTTTATTTAAAAAAACAAGCATGATGAATCTGAAGAAAAACCAAAACACAGACTGCTAAACCAGATTTAAAAAAAACAATCACTAGGGTTATGTGAAATGGAGCAGAATGGAGAACAACCCCTGAGGTGTCAGGCCACATACAGGCTGAAGTCAGGGTGGACTGACAAAACACTGGTACAAAGACAGGGGTGTTTATAACAAGGGGCAAACAGGGAGCAGCTGGTATGAGGTGGAATTACAGATAGACAGGTGAACACACTAACTAGGCAGGACAAGGGCGGAGCTAGTGATGTGGACAGGAATCACATGGAGGGTATCAAAATAAAGGCAGGGTGTAACAGAAAAGAGCAAACATGCCACAAATAAACTTCTATCTTATGCTCAATAATGCTAATGTTGTTAGCCAATTCTCAGGCTCATCAGGTCAGCATAAGCAACATGTTCAACAATCGCTGGATCAGTTAAACTGGCACTTAGCTTCCATTCCTCCTGATAGTATTGGCAGAGCTTATTTCAGGGAATATGGCACTATTAGCTTTGATGCTTCAACTAAAGAAACAGCCATTCAGTGGTCCCTGGGTCAGGGAATAGAGCACTTAGCTTTGATGTTGCTGCCGAGTTGTTTACACTGTCAGTGCTGCTGTCGGGCTTGGTGCCGTGGCCTGGGCAGCGTTAGCAGGAGCTAAAGGAGGAAGGGGTGAGCCGGGTTAGCTGTGATGTGAGGTCCAGTGCTTGTTAGTGTGCATCAGCACATAGAGCGCACCATTAGGCAGCTTCAGTGACATCGACCTCTGGAGCCTCATTTACATCAAATGCATTAGCACATCAGTGCCTGTATGTGTGTGTGTGTGTGTGTGTGTGTGTGTGTGTGTGTGTGTGAATGGTGGGATGATCAGTATTTTAGTGATGAATTTAGGCTCTAATTTCTTTTATATTTAAAGAAAAAAAAAAAGAATGCTGCTGAAATTTAGGCTGTAATTAGGGAAGATAATGACAGGGACATGTCATGGCGATTTCATCACAAGTACAGGATAGTGCTGAAACGAGCAGCCTCTTTCATCACAAGTACAGGATAGTGCTGAAACGAGCAACCTCTTTCATCAGTGTTCGGCATCGGCACTGATTTGGACAGCTCTGTGAATGGTGTAGAGCTGTTTGAGTCAATATTTTTCAGCAGGCCTTGGATCAAAACCAGAGGCCTATATAATTAGCGAGTGCTGTTCTAACATCTGAGAATTCAAAATGGGTTGTAAACAGATGGATGGGAAAGGTGAGGAGATGAAAAAAGAGAGAGAAGTGAAAAGAGGATTCAGCAGGAACGCTAACAGATAAATACAACAAGCAAAGCATTGCTGTCATATCTCAGTGCCTGTTTCTTTTTTTCTTACGCATTTTACACCGTTTCAAAATATGAGCTTTTACATTGTGTGAAAATCACAAATGGACCACAAGAAATGTCCCAAAATGTCAAAGAAACAAATCACGCTTGGTAGTGTAATATACTGGTTAAATCAACATAATTGCAAAAGTAGCTAGTTTTTCACTTTACAGTTTGTTACCTAAATGCAGTTCATGTACACTTTATGTTAGATCTGTTACTACAAGTGTAAGTAAATAAATGAACTACAAATAAATAAAAGGTGAATGGTCATTGTAATATGTACTGTATTGGTGTGTACTGTATAAGAATATCCTTAACCTCTTAAGCACATTGGTAATCTTTATTTATTCAGTAACAGTCACAGTAAGTGGATAAATATATGAATCAGTGTAATTACAAAAGGTTTTTTTTTACACTGTGAAGAACAGTAGCTTAATCATAGCTAGTTATTTACACTTTATATCAACTGTTCATTGTGAAAAACAAGAGGGCCGAGAACTAGGTGATACTGCTATACTGTGTATACTGGTTAAAATGTCCATACTGCTCATACTGATCACACAATTATTAGGATGCACAAAAAGAATCCATCCTAAAGCTGCTATTTATGCTTGGTCATCCTGTTATACGGCTATACTATGTATACTGCGTATACGTATGTTGTCTATTTACTGATCGTATCGTCTATACTGTTTGCACAACAAACAAACCTTTAAGAATGTATACTCAGGCTGCTATTTTTCTTTTTTGTCTTTATACTGTTACACTGTTTATACCAGCTATGCTGGTCATGCTATTTACACATTCCTTCAACCGTTGCATATTTTTGGCTGTATGCACAGTGAGCCGTCCACACACTCAGGACAGGTTGAATCGCACCCTTACCTTATTTCGTATTTCTTATTTGCACTGTTTTGTTTTGTTTCACAATGTCTTATGTCTGTTGCACTAAATACACTGTGGAACCTAAGCTACAGTTCACTTTGACTTTGACTAATGCTGACAGATAATTGCAACAACCAGTTAGAGTCCAATTAATACTGCTTGAAAACACTTTTATCAAATACAGAAGAAGACACCACCCCCATCCCCAACAAAGCTACACCTATATTATATATTGCATTACTCTCTTCCCTGTAATGGGGTAGGCACAAAGTAGATTTTGGGCAATATCTTGACAACCATTTTGCCAAACTTCAAAATTTCAAAATTTAATCTATTTCTCACTCAACTATATGGCCACCAACAGCAAATTGAATTTCAGCAGCCAATACATGTGCCAGTGATGAAAAGGTTCAAATGGTACAAAATTTCACACCCTGCACCATTACCATATTTTTATCTGGCCAAACTTCTTGAAATTTCATACATGGGGGTGCTGCAACTGAGAGATTTCAATATCTCAAGATCCACTTTAGCTAAAATTTTGAAATTTGGTATGTTCCCACTACATTTTCTGCATTTTCTTACATCTCCTATACTTCCATTTGACACACTCAATGCAATGGCAAACTACAGCCAATCAAAATTCAGCAGGCAAAACATTCAGCAGCCTGTATGAATGACATTTTGCAGGCTTGTTCACAATGGCATATAGATGCTTATTTTTTGGTATCAGACTAGTTGTCAGAGTGAGGGGCTGAAGTGTGGGCCCATAACTTTGAGGATTTCAAACAGACTGCAAACAGATGGAGGGGAAAGGTGAAGAGAGTCTGAAAAAAAAAAAAACAGAGGTAAAAGAAAAAAAGAAGACTGATAACTACCACTGATGGATAAAGCAACAAACAAACCATCAATGCCATATCAAAATCTTGCGACTTAATTTTTATGTTTTGTTTTTAATTAATTGTTTCTCTTGAATTGTTTCTCTGTTACATTGTGCAAACATTTCATCACAAAAGGACAAATAGCAATAGTCCAAACAGCCCAGAAAACCACATTTTTTGCATTATGTTGTATTAATTTTGAGTACAATAATGTATGTTTCTGAGGTTTTGTCATCACAGCATTGAGATACTGTGTAGCTTTTTGAGAGCCTAGTCTCTGTCCATGTAGTCATTTACTATTAGCATATTCATTTACTCTTCCTCACTGCTGTTATCTGTCTCTCGCTCACTCTTGCTCCTGCAATAAACAACAAAAAGATGATTGATCTGGCAGCCTCCCTGATGGCCGCCAGCCTGCTAGCTGTATCACACGCTTGGTGGACGATGGAGGCGAGCTCCTTTGTCTTACAGTTCCGCCGGTAAATGAGGCTCTTTATCAAAGCTCGCGCTGCAGTCCCCCTCATTCGCTTAATTGAGACGCGCTTGTGTTTGTCTGTCGAAACGCTCTAATGGTCCCATTGATGGCCAGCGTCTTGTTTATGTCATATCTGACTGAACCTGATCAATTCTGTCCGAGCGTCATGAATGATCACCAATAGCCAGTCACCTTTATTGACTGCAGAGGCTAGCCATTAGCAATTTTTCAAGATCAGGCCTTTAGTTGGTCTCAAAGCCTCATTTTCTTCAGATTCTTCTCTCTCTCTCTCTCTCTCTCTCTTTCTCTCTCTCTCTCTCTCTCTCTCTCTCTCAGTCCTTCTCTTCCTCCCTCTAAGCTTGCCTCAGTCCATCCATCTCTGTCTCCCACTGCCTTCCCTAGTCTCCCCCATCAAACACTCTCCCAGTTCCCTTAACACCTTATTCTTCTTTTATGTCTGTACCCTTAAAAATAAAGATGCCATAAAGGTTCAGTGAGAGAAGAGCCATAGAAGAGCTACTTTCCCCTCCCTTATTAGCTTTTCAATTGACATATCCATGTCAAGAGCATTTTTATAGTAATTGTTGTTAGGGTGAACAAGCTTAACAGACCATTGGCAAAATCCTTTCCAGCTTAAAGAGAAATTGTTGGACAGTCTATACATGATGTTGTCTTACCAAGCCGGACTATGTTGTTTCTGCCAACCAAAACAAGGCAAGTTCAAAAAGACGACATCAGATTCGCTACCATTTCAGCTCAAATATGCAACTAAAGTATACAAATGTCCAAAAACGTGACCTTTATAATGCATCTAACTGGCAGCAAATAGCAGCACTTAAGCCTCAAGCCAGAAATAATAAGATTCTAAACTTACCAAAAAACATGCCTTGAACATATTTATATTCAGACTTACAAAAATACTTTCAATTTAAACTGCAGTCAAAATAATAGTGTGAAAAACCACAATTAGATTGTTTCCCCAAATCACTCAGCTCTGCTTTAGGGAACCACAAGTGGTCCTTTAGGCACTTGCATTTTTAAGACTATCCTTTTACATCCCTTTTCTCTCTTTCCCCCTTTATCTTACATTCCCTCTCCACACCTCTTCTGTAGTTAGGACTGCACCCGGGGCTTCTTTATGCCCCGCATGTCTCCTTTCTGTCCACATCCACTCGCTCTCCCTGTCTCCTCTCGTGTCCATCTGCTCTCCCCCTTCGCCATGCGAGGCCAATTAAAGTAGATCCTGGCTTCTTCTCTGACTCTGCAGAGATGCTCTCAAGGGCCACTAATTAAACACAAGCCATCCTTGCCTTTCTTTCTCTCTCCCTTTCCTGCAAGCTCTGTCAACATCTCTCTCCATCTGGCTCATTCCTTTGCCACGTACTTCTCGTTTTCCTTCTTTCTGTCATCCTCACCATTTCTTTCTCTATCAGCATTGCACATGTATTACATTGTCTTATAACCTAGCCTTGTAACTTAAATTCTTTACAAAAAAAAAAAATAGAAAGCTTTTAAAGAAATTTTGGATCACATCTAAAGCATTTGGTATGATCAAATAGTGTTATAAACCCAAGAGAAATGTGTCACAGATTTTTGATATACATGAAAAATGTATATAATTATGTAAGAATGTAGTGATATATTGGTTGGCCTGGCTGTAAACGATTGGGTCAGTAAGTACAAGTTTTGTTTAACATGGTCGTACGCCATTAAGCAGCCTTTTCTGCCTCTCCTACCAGTGCTCCCAGTGACTGCGTTCCAGGATTTGAGATGGTAGCACTAATGCGGTTGCCATGGAAATGCACAACAAACTAATTTCTGAGCTAAACTAATCTGAGCAACCAAGAAAAAAAAATAACCCAGTGGTCTGAAGAAGCCATAGCATGTTCTGGAGTGTGAGAGGGTTGTGTGTGTGTGGGTGTGTGTGTGTGTGTGTGTGTGTGTGTGTGTGTGTGTGTGTGTGTGTTGGTGGGGTGTTCTTGATTTCAATGGCATACATTTTTGTACATGAAAAAAATTAAACACAAATATTTAAAATATTTAATACTTTCATTTACAAAGTTTCTGTGACATACTACCTGAAATATATGAGGGTGTAAGACTATGCCAGGCAAATTTGAGAGAAAACTGTATTGCGCAATTGCCCAAGAGATTTGTTGCGAGGCTTATGGGCACCACGTTCATTTACAGCTTACCTTTTCCAGATCCCCCAGTCTTGGGGAGGCACAAATTCATTTGCTCCTTCCTTTCATGATGCAAACCAAGACCAGTAAATACTCTCACTTTCCCTCTCAAACCTTCATTCCTCAAGCAAGACTAATCCTGACTAAACTCGCGGGATTTTTCTCATATGTGGTCACACTCCTCTCTCTCTCCATCTCTCCGGTTCTGTCTCTCTCTTGCCTCACTGCTCCTGAAGTGGCACTAATCCTCCCCCTCTCTTGGTTTCGTCTCACTTCTCCTTCCTTTTCTGTTTTTACTTTCCGTCATTACCAGAGCAAAACTAATCCCGCCTCCACCCATTCCTGCTCTTGATCCTGTACATCCTTCTTACCTCTCTTTGCATCTCTTGTTCTCTATACATATTTGGTTAGTCTGTTCTGTTCCTCTTTTTATATCTTGCTTGATAAAAGTATTACGTTTACGGCATTTAGCAGACGCTCTTATCCAGAGTGATGTTCATCAGTGCTTAAGAAGTCCATAGCTGTTCTTAATACCTGTAAAGCTATATTTAAACCAACGTCTGCTATTAACCAAGTTGCTGACAGCTAAGTTACACACCTTAACAAACCCTGTCAAAATGAAAAAAGTCAGAGGTTAATACACAAGTAAGAAAAACACTTAAGGGCCCGAGGCTATTTTTGTTGTTAAATACAAAGAAATGATATATGAGATAAACTAGAGGACTGGTTAGTCACCAAGGTGCTTCTTGAAGAGGTGGGTCTTCAGACGACGCTTGAAGAGAGAGGGACTCCGCAGATCTGATTGCAAGAGGGACTTCGTTCCACCACTGTCTTGATGCATGTCTTCTTTTGAGCAATGGAGGTTCAAGACACGCAGTGCTAATAACACAACTAATGACGTTAAAATTGTTGGAACCACTGATTGAATATTTTTTATATAATATATACACTACCGGTCAAAAGTTTTAGAACACCCCAATTTTTCTGGTTTTATGTATTGAAATTCAAGCGGTTCAATGTATCATTGTTCATTCTGCTGAAAGTTCTTCCCAACTATGTTGCAGAAGTTCTCATAAGTGTGCGGCACTTACAGGCTGCTTTGCTTTCACTCTTCTGTCCAGTTCATCCTAAAGCAGCTAGATGGGGTTTAAGTTTGGAGACTTCTGGCCACTCCATGTTTTCCAGCTCACCATCTTGTTCTGTTTTCTAAGGTAGTTCTGGCAGAGCTTGGACTTATGTTTTGGGTCACTATCTTGCTGTAGGACGAACCCGACCAACTCGGCACATACCAGATGTACTGCATGGAGCTACAGAATTATTTCCCACTTCTGGGTAACCATTTTTAAACCTCTCGCAGTTCAGCACTGTCCTTCATGCTATTCACTGGACTTGAACTGTTTGAATTTCAATTTAAAAAAGCTTGAAACACTGGGGTGTTCTAAAACTTTTGACCGGTAGAGTTTATTAATTAGATTATTTTTTTAATCACTTGACACCCCTAATACATATATTAGGGGAGTCCAACCACACTCGAACAGGCTCTCAGACCCAAACTGAGCACGTCTACCCGTGACCGACTAACTAACTCCCTGACAAAATCTCTGCTGCCGATTTTATTTAGTCTCTTACAGTATTGGAGAAATAGTGTGAAGGGGGTGTTATTATATTGTTACTTCTAGGTTATAACTGTGGCTTGAGATGCATGGGTGCCTTAACCATTATAGAGGGAGACGTGCCCCCCCCCTTTAAAAATCATTTGTTTCGTCCCCCAACACAGGAGACGCCGAGTGCCCCCCTCCCCACCGGAGAACACTATGCTACATCTACATCTACATCTAATGTGTGTGATAAATTTAGATTCATTAATCAGAGAGCTTGTAACTAATTACGTTATTTTTTTAATCGCTTGACACCCATAATATAGATATAATTTTTTTTATGTCATGTTTGTTGCTAAAATACTGATAAATCAGAAAAATAAAATGTTTTGAAAAATGAGAGGAAGGTCCTATTCCAATTTGAAGCATTACTTCATTTTGGGCATGAAGGAGACAGTTTGTAAATGCAGTAGGTAAATAATAAATAAATCACATAAGGCCCGGGTCTTGTGTGTCACTTACCGCTTGGCCCCAGCTCGGCCTGTCGTGGCTGGTTTGACGGGGCGGTGTCGCCTGACCGTGCTTCGCCAGGAACCGCACTGATCCCTGTCACTGTTATCTGGCCAGGCTGTCTGGACTAGGCCTGACAGACACCTTAGCTTACCTCACACAGAGGACTACCATCACTGTCTGCCCCTTTCTCATGACATATGGCTCTTCTGTCAACATGACGACAGACATGAAGAGTGTCCATGTAGGAGGTACAAGACAACACACCTGCATTCCAGCACAGATCACAAGCAAGATACTCATGCACAGACCAGTGCGGCTTAACAGTACAGTACATTTTTGCACATTTGTAACCACAAAAACACAAAAAGCACTTATCTGTCGTTGCACATAGTTATACACCAAATTGACAAAAGTATTGGGACGCCGGACCATTACACCAACATGGACTTTAAAATGACATTGCATTCAAATACATAGACTCCAATGTGGAGCTGATCCCCCTTTGCAGCCAGAACAGCTTCCAGTCTTCTTGGAAGGTTTCCCACAAGATTTTGGAGTTTCTGTGGGAATTTGTGCCCATTCACTCTGTGGAGCATTTATGAGGTCACTGATGTTGGATGAGAAGGCCTGGCTTGCAATCTCCGTTCCAGTTCATCCCAAAGGTGTTGGTTTGAGGTTGAGGTCAGGGCTGTGTGTGGGCCAGTTAAGTTCTTCCACACTAAACTCATCCCACCATGTCTTTATGGAGCTTGCTTTGTGCACTGGGGCACAGTCATGCTGGAATAGAAAAGGTTCTTCCCCAAACTGTGTCCACAAAGTTCGAGGCATGGTGTTGTCCAAAATGTCCTGGTATACTGAAGCATTAAGATTGTCTTTCACTGGAATGAAGGGGCCAAACCCTGAAAAACAGGCGTGTCCCAATACTTTTAATGTATTCAACTATTTTAAATGATCACAGAAGCAAATTAAAGCAGGCATAGGAGCAAAAACCATGGCTAATGATGTTGTAAGAGCTCCTTTAAGGCCAAGCAGAGCTATGTAAAGTCTCACTGGGATACACTGGTATTGAAACAACTATTCGTTGGAATTCACCCATATGTCCAGTTTGTAGACACCAGTATATACCCTGAACACAAGGGTATTAAGAGGGAGTTTGCTGTAGTAACTGCCTTATCTTCTCTGGAAATGTTTAATACTAGGAGTTGAAACATTGCTGCGAGGATTTGATTGCACTCAGTCACAAGGACATTGGTAAGGTCGTGTGCTGATGGTGGCTAAGAGCATTATGGGAAGTGTGCCAGTGGCAACCAGATCCATTTAATGAAATGTAAGTATTTGTGAGTTCAATCTCTATGTGCATCATAAGTAACACACAGTCATTTATTACAGATTATTACTGTGAGGTGTTTGCTATGTTCTTACCAAAACAGCAGAGCATTTTGAGAATCAAAACTTATAATAGAAGCTCATTAGGTTCCATTATAAGCACATATGGTCAACAGTATTTTGTCCTTGGGTCAAAGTTATTGTATATGGGAATCAACCAAATGAGATGCATGAAGCTGAAAAAGCTACAGTTAAATAAATTATCCTTTGAAGGAGTGCTTTTAGTAATTTGAATGAGCCTTGGATTCTTGTATCTGTTGTTTGTTAATATAATATAAAGGCAGTTAACTGAACCAGTCATGCTTACCTGTAATGTGATTAAATAACAGTGCAGATTGCACAAAAATGAGAGACTGATAAGTCAAATACACTGCCATGCTCAGAGATAAAGGCCTTACTTAGCACATCACCTGATGGGATTTAATGGTGACCCTGTTGGCCTTATTGGTGTTAACAAGGACTAAATGACTGCACATGCACCCTTAGATGTGGCTTATTTTGGGCTGTGTTCCAATTGTAGTGACGTCTTGTTGCCCGGGACTCTCTTTCTCTTTCTCATGCAGCATGCAGCACCGCACCTGAACTGGATCATGGTAAGAGAGTCACAAGAGACAGATTATCAGACTCATCTATCACGGTGATGGAGTGAGAAAGGTAAAGGGAGAGGGATCTCAATGGACGGAGTGAAACAGGGAGGCGTGGTGTCAGTTCCCTTTTTCCCTCCACGTTAAGTGTCTCTAATGCCAGTGAAATGATCCGATGGCGACACTTTGCCATTTTTACCGGCGGGCTTGTCCTCCTGCTGTCACGTATTGGTGCGTTTCTAAACTTAGCCTTAACCTTGGGGCCCCGTATACGAGGTGTACATTCGATCTGCAAACAGTCATTAACCCTGTCGCCTCCTTCACCCCTTCCCCTAACCTTTAACTGTGATCGCAACCCGGCCATGACAGCATCACTAGATTAACATTTAATCTGACTACCAAGACGACACAGACAGCTTCTCCGTCCCTAGGCTAAAATGACCCCTTAATGAGATTTTAAGTACACAGAAATGGTTAATTATGACTGATAGGGATAGACACACCAGGGTAACTTCATCAGGATAATTCATAACTAATGATCGGGGGTACAGACGCCTAGAGGCCTGATTGACAGCTGCTCTGTTGGGCAGTCTTCTGCGTCACTCAGATACATGTCATTCATTTTGTACAAAAATAAGATGCCTATCACTTAAAACTTTTCTGATTTTCCACTTTGCCAATAAAACGATATGACCTGAAAAGCAGATAATCATAATTTATTAACTTTAACTTTAATAAAAAGGTTTTGTGAAATTGTTTGCAAAGCTCCCCTGAGTAAGGACTGGTTTACCCCAGTACATTCCCCAGGGAAACATGCTTGAATTACTTTCTTTTAAAAATAGCTGTTCAAAAGCTGGGCCTGAGTGAAGCGCCCATAGTCTTAATAGACCACAGTGTTACTTCAGTGTCACTGATTTCTGTTTTCATTAAATAAGTTAAAATTGATAGAAATGTATATGCTAGCTAGCTTTATGCTTTAATGTGGATTGTAGGCCCACAGTGCTAAAAGTATACTATATAGTATAAGTGCAGAAAGTCATTCATTCATCAGTGCTGTTGGAGAGGTTGTGAGTTCGGTCCCTAGAAATCTCACAGTCATATGTGACAGGAGAATTTAACAGGCCTCACTTTCTCTAGGTAAGCAGGATACCTGTTCCTCTCCCCATCACTCAGAGCATTTGTTAACTCATGTGAGAGAATTGTCAGTTTGAATGATACTTGTCGCCTTCATCCTCCTGGCATGGTAGCATCATGTTTTTGGGGAGACTTAGATAGTTGCAGAAAATTGGCATTGACTAAATTAGGGGAGAATTATGTGCATAAATGAACTCAAACACATGTCTTGTTTTTCTTTTTCTTCTTTGTGTGTCTATATGTAATCGTGTAAATTGATACAATATTACCATTAAGATAATAATTAATATTACCTTATAGACTACAAAGCACACATGCAGGTCATTCTAATTAGAGTGTCTGCTAAATAAGATAAGAAACATTTCTTAGTCCCACAGGTGGAAAATTTGTATTTCTACGAATGAAAGTGGACAGTACAAAGGTATGAGCAGCAACACCAATAGAATAAAAACTATAGCACTGTAAAATACAAAAAGTACACTTTATAAATAATTTTAAAAAGTATAAATATAGACATTTGTGCTTGTATGTAAATATACATATATATATAAACGTATATAAGTATGTGTATATGTACATAGTGGATATATATATATATATATATATATATATATATATGTGTGTGTGTGTGTGTGTGTGTGTGTGTGTGTGTGTGTGTGTG
>JBBIGA010126044.1:0-24130 GCA_037576975.1 Alestes dentex | reverse complement strand
TCTTCAAAAGTAAGTGATTGGGAATTATGACACTTCGCTTTAGAAGTGTCTATAAGCTGGCTGGATGTGATAAGTGCCTTCGATTTGTTTTATTGTGTTTTGAGCGAGTTTTGTCGTGTTTTGAGGCTTTACTTACGTTCAAATGCCCACGGGTCCAGCGGTGGACGTGTGAAGTCGACTCGCTCAGACACTTCGCTTTAGAAGTGTCTATAAGATGGCTGGATGTGATACGTGCTGTCGAGTTTCTTTGGAGTTGTTTTATTGTGTTTTGAGCAAGTTTTGTCGTGTGTTGTGGCTTTATTTACGTTCAAATGCCCACGGGTCCAGCGGTGGGCGGGCGGAGTCAACTCGCTTGGACAGTGCATGTCGACTCGAGGTGACTCTTCGAACAAGAATGAATGGCAGAGAAGCCTGTGTTCTTCTTTTGTGCTCGAAAGAACACAGAAGGCTCTTATAATCGGCAGCGCCACCTGTGGCGTGGGGATAATAAAAAGGAACCCATTCCCCAAGCCCCGCCACCGCCACTGCCGATTCGTCCCCCCTGCATTAAAAATGCTATCTGCGTCCCTGCACTGAATCAAAGTCCTGCTCTGTCTGAATGACGACCACATGTTTTAATGTTGTAACTTTCAGGCTTTGCCAAGATGTCTTAAAACTTTTTGTTGATTTTTTTTGCAGACGGCGGTTTGAATGATTGCTTGTCAGGGGCAAGTCTGACACATTGGACATTAAACTGACAGAAAGATGAGCTCCTGTGGATTTCTGATGTTGCTGCTGTTGTTGATGTCACTTTTATCTCGTCAGATGAAACTTTTAATGTTGAACTATTTCCCACATGTACACTCAAACACCCCCATCCCCCCACCCTCCCACTGTTTCCACCCCAAAAGGCCTCTGCATCCGTAATATCAATGGTTTTAGAGGTTCTTCCCTGTTGCCTAGCAACTAGGCCGAGGTTTATTGTGTGAAGAATTAGCATGGATATTTAGAATGTCTTTGGTTTGTAGTACATGTATTTTATCGGTAAACCACACATATTGTCATAAGTCTATATCCCATTGCTTGTGAGGACCACTTTGATTTGGTCTACATTAAATGTACTGAATAATCTGCAGCGCCTATGCTAACTGTCCTGCATTTATTTTTTAATGCGTCCCTGTATTTTGTATTCTCTCTGTACATTTTATGCCTCAGTCATTCATTGGTACTAGTCCAAGTTGTCGTTGTCATAGCAATATCATATTTGTAGAGTTGTGTTGTTAATATAGAATATACATTTATCATAATATCTGAGTATGTTAAATGTGGATTATAAACATGATATATTAATTTCACCCTCATCTCTCACACGGTTGCTTCCTCTGTGCTTCTTGTTGCAAAATGTACACCTTTTAATTGTGACACAATGAGGGGAATGTTATTATTAGTGTTTTACAGTGATTATGGCTTCATTTCACATTAAGTGTGCGCCATTCAGTGTCACGCTGGACCTCATTAAACTAATTCAGAATAAAGTTAGTGTATTATTATATTTTATAATGGTTAATTAATCTCGCTCATCCCTTATTATATTCCGCTTCTTTTGCAAAAGTCTCCTCCACTACCTTTCTCCTTTGGCCTCAGGTTTATAGACATGCACCAATGCGGTACAGTTTTGTACTGGAGTTAGTAAAGGAAAGGAAGTTTAGTAAAGGAAGTTTATCCCACAAATTAGAATTGGTCGCATTCTAAATTGGCACTAATTTGCTTTAAATGAGGTCTTCTGTTGACTAGCCTATATGGTTTCTGACATTGTATGAAATGTTGTTTTTTAAAAAGTAACTTAAAGTAGCTAAAAATAGTAGAAAGGCATATATTGTCTGTTTTCCTGACCATTTTAAAGATGTGCATCTTAAAAAAAAAGAGTTTTGGAATCCACTTGTGTTTAGACTTATTAAATCGCTTTTAAGGTAAAAACACAAAAAGGCACAAGGGCCTAAAACCTAAACTAGACTTAACAAAGTTGACACAGGAGGAACGGGTAGAGTGAGGGAATGTGATGGTTGACCGACATTTGAATATAAAACTCCTGGAACTTAAATACAAGACGCAAAAACCAATCATGTGAGACAATCACTAAACACAAAACACCCAACTGCTGACAGAACATGACACTCAACCCAAACACACTTTTCATAATAAAAGTCCTATTACAAAACTAAAACAAAAGCGGCCTCTACTGCCGCTGGTCGAGACATGACAAGTTTTAATTTTAGTTTTAGATGACTAAAACTCTGACCACCTTAAAGCTTTGAACAAAACGGTCCGATTTCAGAGGGTTATCTCTTCCATCAAAGTGCATGTTTAGAGGCTTGTTTTAGTCAACCATTGCTCAGTTTGCATGCTGTCCTTAAAGCAAAATGAGGGCCTGTTAAATACTAAAAAGGTTTCTACTTAAATTATGCTGAACTTTTATCACTTGTGTGACATTTTAGCGTAGTTAGTATATAATCTACATATTTATCATTATATCTGACACTCATTATTCTGGTGTGAGTGTGTGTGTGTGTGTATATTAGGGCATTAACAGAAAAGTCGATTAGTCGACTAGTCGACTTCAGAGGCACAAGACGAGAGAAGTCGACTGAGAGAAGTCGACTAGTCATGTGTTTTTTTCTCTATCTCTGTGCGTGCGCTTGTGTACACAATGTAGTCTCTGCCTCTGATTGGCTGACGCTGACACACGTTCCCTGACTTAACCAATTATTATAGTGCCTTCATTAACAGGGCGGTACCGTTGGCGCGAGTGGAATCTACACACAAAACCACAACAAGATGAGAGACACGGCAGCAGAGGAGACAGACACACATCACATGTGAGGAGATGGTTCACTCTAGACACACAAACAGCACGGTGACCTGCACAATCTGCAAGTCGGTGTTAAAGTACAGTAACAATACCGGCGTTCTGCACGGCATCTGAAACAGCACCGCTAGCTAACATGGCTAACGCTAGCACTGCAGAGAGTCATCCAGTCCAGAGGTTGACTTGTCATGTTGACTGTTAATGTTACAGAGAACTTTTATAAAAGTTGCTCAATGTTGGATACAACATTGAGCAACTCTGCTGCGTGTCATCAACTGACTAGTCGACTCGTCTTAGATTTTGATTACGGATAAATCGACTTGAAAAAATCTGAATTCGTTAATGCAAATAAAAAAAAAAAAGCTATTTTTGGATATGACCATTGAGACCACTACTGAAAATGATTTTATATTCTTTTATATATATATATATATATATATATATATATATATATACAGAAAAGAATGTAAAATCATTTTCAGTAGTGGTCTCAATGGTCATATCCAAAACTAGCTTTTTTTTATTTGCCGTGCTACTGCAGCAGGCCTCTTTGTTGTATTGGCTGCAGTGTATTGTCCCTTTCCAAGCTGTTTACAAAGCTGTCTCTTTGTTTCTTCCTCATCTTTTAGACTATGTGTGAACTGAAATGCTTGGAGATTCATTCCATGACTAGAATATGTTTAACCTTGATTAGAATGTACCACTTGAAACTGGCCTGTAGCCAGTGTTTCAGTCACTGAGCACAGATCAATGCGCTCTCTCAGGAAAGGTGGTAAACCATTGGAACTTCAGTTCAAGCCATAAATATCAAGACTTGCTCAAAAGCAAGGATAAAAGACACCTCTACGGTCATGCTCATTTCTGCACGTTCCCCGGTGGGATTCTAGTATTATGCTACCGTTAAAGTTTCGTGTTATATCTGAAGCTTATAATAGATAGAATAACATAAATCGCCACTGTTGCAATGAAACCATAGGATCCTGTGCTACATAATACCGGTTAGCTTTAAACTAAAATACTCTATAAAACCAATAAATACTAACACTAAACAAGAAAAGTACTAAAACTTAATACTAACTACTAAAATGTTCTTCTGAAATACTTTAACAACGTAGTGTAGATAGTGGGCTAAACCCATCACAGCTGTGTTTTGATGTTTTTGTCATTGTGCTTGCAAAGCCCTTGAATATATTCACAACAACTACCATCCGTCACAGCAGCAGCTCCCGGAGGAAAGGGCTTTCTGACCCAGTGAACGTCCGAAAAAATATGTCGCATTCTAATCCTTCTAAACATCAGCTCAGAGCAGGACTGCAACAGAGCGCTGGAACGACCCCCAGGCAGCAAGAGAGGGAGTGTGTGGGCCTCTTTTTGCCCAGAGAGATGTGAACAAAAGCACTCAGACTGATGCGCTGCTAGCACACTAAGATTGTGTGTGTATGTGTGTGTGTATGTGTGTGTGTGTGTGTGTGCACGCACACAGAAGGGAAAGATAAGAAAGGCATAGTATCCTGAAAAAAAAAGCCGTGACCAAATGGCAAGAAAAAGCACGGAGGAGTCTGTCACTCAGACTGAAGTGTGACTTTCTAATTATAATATACAGAGAGAGAGAGAGAGAGAGAGAGAGAGAGAGAAAGCGAGAGAGACATTAAAGTGATAGTTCAGGAAAAATAAATACATTCACAAAATGTCTCTCTCACTCAAAATGTACAGCTAGACTTGTGTAGTGTCCGCCTCTTTTGCCCTGGAGCTGCAAGGCTAATGATGAACAGGTAACAGCCCACCCTTCATTTTAAATAATGATACTTTGATTCTTGGCTTAATACTGCCAATAATTTAAATTAAATTTGAAATAATCCACAGGCCATTATAAAGCCGGGGCTCAGCAGTCTGAACATTCTGCACAAGCGGGCAGCTATTAGAATCAAGATTTGCTGTTTATGAGATTATGACGATGAGTCTGACAGGATTTCTGCTCATCCAGACTGAAGTGATGATATGGAAATAAGTTTAAAATGAGTAAACTGTGTATTTTTTATTAGGGGTGTTGAATTAATGCATTAATTTTTATCAGTTAATCACAGAAAAAATAAGACGTTAAAAATGAATTAATCGCACCACGTGACTTTAACCCGGTCCGTTGTTCTGTCGAAACATGCTACCCATTGAGATGTACCACCGTGCCCTTCTGCACATGTGCAGTTCCACAGTCTTGGGATTCAGTGCCCCGCTCATAGATCTATGCACCTTGGGGCACTGGTAGCTGAATAAGCTTCAAGGGAGCATTTTTCCACAGGGTTAGAACCTGACGGTATAAACTGGCTCTATGTACCTCTAATGATCTGTCTATCTGTATTGTCTTTTCTCATTTAAATAAAATATATTTTCTTGTATTATGCACATTGGCCTATTTCTTGTCATTATTAAACTGACTGCATAAGCTGTATAAGCTTCAAGGTAGCATTTTTCGACAGGGTAGCATGAATTGATAGACTCTGCTGTCGATTTGTGTTACGGTAGCGTTTTTCGACAAGGCAGCATAAATCAACAGGACACCCGTACGTGTATGTTGACTGTCTTCATTCAAATTTTTAAATACTTTTACAACAATAATGTGTGCAATTAATTTATTAATCAGAGAGCTTGTAATTAATTACATTAATTTTCTTTAATGACAGTTTTCATAGATATTTTTGCCGGTTTAGTGAACATGTAATTAGCCAAGTTCTTATTCCAAAAAAAATGGTATTGATCATAAATCTTGTTCGGTATTCTTGACCTGGCACATTATTTCAGTGTTGGATACAAATTTGGATGACTTTCTAAAGACATTTCATAGCTTATCATTAAGTAAAGAAGTTGCATGTGTATATGTGTGTGTGTGTGTGTGTGTGTGTGTGTGTGTGTGTGTGTCTGTGTCTGTGTCTGTGTATGTCATAGTCTCATTTAAGAAATTTTCACTGGGAAGCACAAGATTTTCACTGGATGGCAAAGGCTCAAGTTTTCATAGCTTTGATCACATACACTGATGTCATGAATAACATGCTTGGCAGACTGCTTCATCACCTTCCATGCTATAACATAGGTTGGTCTAATACACGGCATTGCTCTATTTATGATTCCCTGACTGTGATTCTCTGTCTCCCTGAAAACAACATGTGTTACTTTTGTGGCGCTCGGTTTGCTCTGCGACTGACGCCCAGTGCTGCAGATAATTATTCCACTGCACGGCAAAAAACTCCCACTGGGCTGCCACCCAGTTAAAATGCTTAACAAGGCCATAGTGTGTGTGTGTGTGTGTGTGTGTGTGTGTGTGTGTGTGTGTGTGTGTATTTTAGTCTGCACAATACTTTGCCTCAGAGCCAAAACATTGCACTGCTTTTTACATTGCCATTGAAATAAAAGGGCAGAGATGCTTGAAAGCACATGTGTGGGAGTGCTTTAAATTATGGGACAACAAGCTCAGTGCTTGACAAGAATTGGTTGTATGAATCATCTCAAACATGGAAGTGTAGACATCCAAATTTGATACTCTCTGGTGAGGGCAACATTCAGAGCCTCAGACCTGTTTGCTGGGTGGTTTTTGGCAGCAAGGGAGCCAAAAATGATCAAATAAATTCAAAGTTATTGACATTACTCCCTTACCTGAGTCAGAAAAGCTGTATTTGAAAGAGAGGCCACAGTCACATCCTCTATAGTAACATATAGCGCTTTAGTGTAGGAGTATTAATAAATAATTTCCTACTGGACATCTGAGGAACTACATTAAAAATGGAAATTATGGAAAAAAGAGAGTGATTTTGTTAATGAGTATTCAAACAATTGTTAGGAAATACCAATGAATATTCAGAGTCTGTATTATGAATATGCGGTTTGGGCCAGCCCCACTAAACAATGTTGAAAGTTTCTGATTGGAGTCTAAAATCTTGCTGTAGTCGGTGTTCTCACTGCTATGCTTTTTACGCTATAGTGCATCAACAGATTTCAGGCCTCAAGGTGGCTGCTACTGCTGGTTTTAAGCCTGTGTTCTTTTTTCCACATTTATGGATAACAGTGTGTTGCACAGTTTAGACACCAAACATCTCTCAGCAGATCACATGCTTTCAGAATGGGGGGTTTGCTTTGTCACCAGACTATGCCTTTAATTTGCCAGTGTTAACCCACCCCTGGCAACACATGCTGGAGAGTGGAGCCCACAGATGTATTAGTCTCACAATGCTGCAGTGGGTGAGAGAGTAAAGGGGGAGGGAGGAAAAGAGAGTGAGAGAGAAAGAGAGAGAGAGGGAGGGAGGGAGGGAGGGAGGGAGAGGGGCAAAAAGAAGAAAAAGAGAGATGCATAACATCAGATGTATCACACACTCTCAAGGAATCTCTCTTCATGCTCTCTGCTACCTCTTTTTTCTTTCTTTTTCTTGCTCCTCCCTCCTCTTTTCACTTGCACGTTTTGTTCCATCGAACTACTAGTTCATCTATTCCCGCCATATCCGTAACCTCTCTCCCTGTTCAGCTTCACCTGAATTATAGATGCTGAAGCTGGATGAAGGCTGTGTAGAAGCGTGCAGTGCTTTTCATCTCTCTCTCTCTCTCTCTCTCTCTCTCTCTCTCTCTCTCTCTCTCACTCACTCTCACACTCTCATCCTCTCTCTGTCTGTGTCTCTCCAGCCCCGCTTCCCTCCTTCCCACCTGTTAGTCTCAGTCCATCTGGAGCGGAATTCCGGACGTTTATGAGAACTTTTGCGCTGGGGCTATCACATAGGTAAGAGCTGACCTTCTTATCCGTTTCATGCTTTTCAGGCTTGGCATTGTTTCTTTTATGTCTTTTTAATTCTGTCAAAGATGATTTGACAGCTTAAGGTAAAGGCACTTTAAATACATAAGCCCACATAACCGGTCATTTGATTTAAGGTTAAGAAAAGAAGTCCCAGTCTTAGTGAACAGAGGGGCGAATCAGACAATTATTTAGAATAAGAATGGAATATAACAATGGGCTTCCAGTCATCACACTGCAATAAGCTGGCTGTGTGTGTGTGTGTGTGTGTGTGTGTGTGTGCGTGTGCGCGTGTGGTGCACAAGTGTGAGAATGACAATTGGCACAGTGTATGCTCATTCACAACCCTGCACAAAAATAATAATGAGAAGAATCGTAATAACAACAATATAAAAATGTTTTATAACAAATAACAATATGAGGATATTAGCATCAATATTAATAATGATAAAAAGTATAGATAAATATACAAAATAGAAAAAAAGTCTAAAAATAATAAATAACTAAACCAGACATCATCAATACATTAAAAAAATAATGACAATAATAATAAAAACAACAACAATGACAACAACAACAACAGTAATAATAATAATAATAACTTCCCATAGTATGATGATTACAATAACAATAATAATAACAAAATCATGCAATTGTCACCATGCTCCAGCACTAACAAATATCACCTCCCCCACACAGACACCCCCCCCCTCACACACACACACACACACACACACACACACACACACCTATCCGGGAGAGAATACTCAGCTTGCTCTGAGACTCCCCATAGTGCCGTGTTTCAGTCAGAAATGAGTCACGGTGCGAAAGAAAAATGAATTCTGATTCTGATTCACGTTGATTGTAATCCAATCCACTTCAGATGAGCACCGAAAAGAAGGACGTCATGCTGAGACTGCTCCAACACTCTGCTACATTCAAATAAAAATGACATGAATAAATTCTTTCACCATAAAAGCATTAACATCTTTCAACATCAAAAGCACAACTGTTCAAAAGTAAACAGTTTGGAACTTTAGAATCAAATTCTTAGCTCTATTCACACTGGATGCCTTAAAACCCACACTGTTTAATCAGAGGGTATAGAAACTGTATAGAGGAGCATAGCTGAATGACTGGGAATGATGGGGAGTACCTCAGTACAACGCAGTGACTATTTGGAGCTGCGTTTATGTCTTTCTTGGCGTATTGTAGTCCCGTTCATGTCCGGCTTTAGTTAGCTAGCTTGGTCACTGCTCCCTAGTTTCAGTGGCTTCAATGGGATGATGGAATGCATTTTGTTATACAGAGTGGGAAGTACTTTTGTTCATAGCCATCTCCAGTGGATCAAACGTCATGTTCTCCTTCAGATACTGTTGTCGTTTGAGAGAGCAAAAGTTTGGAGAAGATGTTCATCTACTGGACCTGTTGGTTGTGGAAAATATCTGCAATGATGCTGTGGACTATGACCTGGCAGCACACTTGCTGCTGGCATGTTATGTTGTTAGGGTTTGCAAAAAATCAGTAATAACTTTTACACCGAGTGTTCTCCAACCTCCCTGGGCATGTTCAGTTTTGACAATGATGAGAAAGAGGTGAAAACCTGTTCTATGTTGGGTTTTAAAAATGCCAGTATTTCTAAAGCTATAAGTACGTGGCTTATGCTTTTATCCAGAGCAACTTACAATCATTAGTTACAGAGACAATCCTGTTGGAGCAACTGAGGGTTAAGTGTCTTGCTTAAGGAGACGATGGTAGACAGTGGGGGATTTGAATCTGCGACTTTGTGGTCATCAGGTTCCCAGGCAAGTGTTTTACTCACTAGGCTACTACCACCCTGTAGAAGTGATTGACAGAACTTTGATGGTGTTTTTCTGTTTCTTGTGAAAAAGGCCTTTTCTGTCTAGCTAGCTAGGTGTCTCCCTGTCACACAATACTTGGAGTGAAAAGGCCTTACATCACGTCCAATTCTAGAAGAATCTAGATTCTCCCCCCACTGTGCTTCCAACTGAAAGCAACTGGCCTTAAGTCGTCTCCAGTTTAACTTGAATAGCTTATTGTCCCCATCACACAATTCCACCAAGTGATACTTGGTGTAAACAGGTCTAATTCATGACCAGTCCCATCCGGCTAGCTTTCCGGTCTATACCATCCCACAGTGCTACAAAGCGAAAAAAGTATACTAGGTGTGAATAAGCTTTGCCATGTCCATTTCCATTTAGCTAGCCAGTTACCAAGCAGGGAGAGGGAAGACCAGACCATGCTTCCGCTAAAACTCGCTAGTTGCACCTTCAACACACTTGCAGGAGAACACAAGTTCTGTGAGTAGCACCAATATACCACATCCAACCCCCACGCCCACAGTGTAACAGAATATTCCAGTAGAGCGCCACCACCCGCACCCAACCATAGACACTCCATGCACATTCCTGTTCCACTTTCCATCCAGGATGTCCAGCTCACCTGTAAGGTCACTGTTGTTGCTTTGGACTTCGGTGTTCCACGTCACCTGTTTTTCCCTGCGTCAGTTTCTATAAACTGACTTGCGACATGAGTTGTCGGCAAACATCCAATGTGGTCAGTCGTATTCGTGCTTACGTCAGCCTACATACATACACAGTTTCTCAGTGCACGCACCTCTGTCATTTTGTTGTATTGCAATGACAGTGGTACGTTGTTTACCGGCTAAAACACATCAGCATACACACGCGCACACATACTTGAGTCATAAATATAAGTAGAAGCAGAGTGCATCACAACCGGCTTGGCGTATTTTTCTCTCCTCCGCACTTGCACACTCTTCCTTCTTTCCCTCTTTTTTGCTGCTGTCTTCTAAAAATACTGGGGGCGTAATTGTCAGGCACAGACGTGGTTGTAGATGAGTGAGATTTTTTGCTGTAATGAGGGTACATTTTGCAGGCGACTTCAGGAGCCATATTCATGAAGAGTGAGAGCAAATACATTCAGCTCATTGTTGGGAGTGGAGGAGTGTGTCCGATGTGGCTGCATGATTAGCCGTGAGTGTAGAATGTAGAGGTAACTTACTGTAGAGCCAGTTTGGATGGATGAGCCCACATTAATCAACAGACTTTGAGATAAGGAATTATATAGCAACATTAGTTTTTTTAGAGAGAGAGAGAGAGAGAGAGAGAGAGAGAGAGAGAGAGAGGGGGAGAGAGAGGGAGAGAGAGAGAGAGAGATAATACGATCTAATAATAATAATAATTAATAGTATTGGTACTCATCATTTCATGGACCTACTACTACCACTACTTCTAAAAGTATATATATATATATAAGTGGTTTTATTGGTGTATATTAATATTTATTATGCATAACAAATAAGTAATTACATCATTACTAATACGTTGATAATAATGTAATAAGATATATAGCTTATTAGTAATGTATAGTAATTCATGGTTAATATATATATTTATTATGTTTATAACCGTTTATTTATTGTTGATGCTAATGACTAGAGCACTACTGTTATAATAACAAATCACAAATATAAGAAGGGAAAATATGATGACGATGATGATGATTATTATTGGTATTATTACTATTGTGAATATTATTGTCGTTATAAGTATACATGAACATGAGCATAAATGGTTTAAACTCTCAAATCTTGTGCTGTAAAACACTGGTCCATTTTCATGCCATTGCTTTCGCGTGGGTAAAATGACTGCTGATAATCACCAGTTAAATGATAGATTTTTCCAGGAACTGCTCCATAATATTTAAAGATTATTTAAACTCCATGTTTCCGACACTATTAGACATCAGCATCGACCCAAGTGTGTGAATAACGCTGATTGAAATGTGATAAAGATGTCGATCAAACATGCAAGGGAAAAGAGTGCAACAACAGAAGATTATGGGGAAAATGAGTAGGTGCAAGGAGGAGGGGAGTGTCAGCAGCAGAGCCAGGAAGATGAGTGTAATCTGAAGCGACTGAGAGAATGAGACGGAGTGAAAGAGAGTGCCAGTTGGGGTGTTGGTCGGTTTTCATCGCTTTCTTTGTTTCTTTTTTTCGCAAGAGACCGTCTGTCAAAATGTTCATCACGGGAAACTATTGTAGCTTTGCAAAGATTACATTACAGCTTATTGGCTAAAGCTCTGTGTGAGGTTCTTGTTAAGATTGAAGTTACATTTGACAGAGCTCATTTATTAGTCATAAGCCATATGGTCAGACCTAAAGGTGAGCAGAGGTGGGCTTTGCCCAACCAAAGCATTTAGCATTTCCCCTCCTAATTACTGATCATCGTCCTGGTCAAGAGTAGTTATGCCCTTTTGAAATTCCCACCTCAAAACTTCCCTAACCGGGGAAATCTAGAACAGGGCCTGTGAAGCTACATCAACAGTAGTGTGATGGCTAACATCATAAGTAATGTGATGGTCTTTATGAATATGGTGATGATGGAATTATTCACAGGCCCAAAAGCTTTAGCTTTAGGATCTGATTTCGGTTGCCTCTGGAATTTGCGCTCTATAAAGTCTGGAATTTGGTGTCTGTCACCTTTGACAGACACCTGTTCAAATCAGTTTGTAAGATTTAAAATATGATATTTTTCACAAGGAACATCCCACATATAGTTCCGGAAAACAGGCTGTCATGCTCTAACTACCTCAACCCTCTACTACCCCACAGAAGATAATCCAACATGACATCACACAGTGTGAGTGTGTGCTATTTCAGGCTAGATTCATTACAAGATTGGACCAGATCCAGCATTTTCTGCTGATATCGGACTGATACTGATTTTATCTAAACTTATCACCAACAGGCAGGACTTCAAAGAAAATGTTTTGTTCACATCTAGCATTAACATGCGTCCTGGGTGATGTGATCATAAGTGGACAACGCTAAGTACAGGTGTCCACTGCGTCCCAGTGAGACCTTCAGAGATGGCCAGTGAGACATCACAACATAACATTTGTAGTATGATCCCTGACAACAATGTAGGTTCACCTAACCAAACGTATAATCACTGCAGAGATGAAAGCAGCTACACTATATAGACAAAAGTATTAGGACGCATGACCATTACAGCAACAGGGACTTTAACGACACTGCATTCAAATACATAACTTTAATATGGAGTTGGTCCTCCTTGCGGCTATAACAGCTTCAACTCTTTCTGTAACAGCTCCCAGTGTTTCTGTGTGAATTTGTGCCCATTCATTCTGTTTTAATGAGGTCGGGCACTGAAGTTGGATGAGAAGGCCTGGTTGGAATCTCCATTCCAGTTCATCCCAAAGGTGTTGGACGGGGTTGAAGTCAGGGCTCTGTGTGGGCCAATCAAGTTTTTCAACTCTGAACTCATCCGAACATGTCTTTATGGAGCTTGCTTTGTGCACTGATGCACAGTCATGCTGGTATAGAAAAGGTTCTTCCCCAAACTGTGTCCACAAAGTTGGAAGCATGGCGTTGTCTATAATGTCTTGGTATGTTGAAGCAGTAAGATTGCCCTTCACTAGAAGTAAGTGGCCTAGCCCAGACTCTGAACAACAGGTGTGTCCCGATACTAGGTGTGTCCATATAGTGTATGTGCCCTCTTTCTTTTAATCTTCAATCTGACAAAATTGACAAAGTAAATGTGTCTCCATGTCATCGCCTTGCCTCCTGTGCACGATACTGAAGGCAGCGAGATGTTCAGTGGGACTGCAGAGACCTCTATGTGGAAGTGCCAGATGTGTACAACTATACATCTTGCTGTACATCAGATCACTTGTGACACAAAGTGAATAACAAATGATATCAGGCATCCATAATGTCATCTTAACAACTACCGCCATTTGATTTCTGGCAGTTTTATCATGCCCCTCAGATGATAAGTTAAGTTACACCCTTTTATCACATGTCTGTTCATCATGAGCCATTGTTATCCATTTCTCTATGTGGCGGTTCACTGTTGATTTTTCTGAGATTGCCATGCAGAATTATGTGGAGCCAGTACAGCCAGGCAGGGTTTACTGACCATACAAACAAAGAATGTTCTTATCTATCAACTCAGCCTTGGCTGAGCTAATTGAGGGCAAATGACCCTGGAAGGCTTTAGATCCACTGTATGTGAAATCATCCTTCCAAGGCCTTTTGAAGGTCAGAAAGGATACTGAAACACATTATCTGTCGTGGGCATTTAATTGTTCTCACCGTGAATCATTTTACTCCTATAAAGCGAAAGGCTTTGTTTTTCATGCTATGTTTCTCTCTCAGTCGTCGCAGTTCTCACTTATGAATGCAACCTGCTTCAAGTAAAGTCTTTTCATTCAAGCTTTAAGTTGCCATCTGTTCCGTCATACTTTCCCAAGAGTACTGTCAGCTCAAAGTGACCTGTAATGAGTCATAAATGTTGCTTTGTGAAATGCTTCATTTCAATTTCTGCATGAAAATACTTACTCTCCGCTCAAAATAATTCTTTCTGGGGGTCTCAAAAGAATGCATTGGACCTGCCAACAGAAGATTGTGGGTTCTTTCCCTGGTGACCAAGAGAGTGCAGTAAGATGGGATCGTCACACCCCCACTCCCCCTCCTGCTTAGGATGATGCTAGCCAGTGGAATTTAGTGTTCTCCAAGAGTTGGCAGTGAATGCTCTCCTCCAAGCATGCTGAAGCTTTCAAATGGCACTGCATTAGTGGCAGTTTGAAAAAATGTGGTGTCTCAGAGGAAGCCTTCTCCCTCCTAGTGATGGTGGTATCAAGTGATTGAGGAAGTCCTAGGAGTGGGCAGAACTGGGCATGACTAAAATGGAGAGAAAAAAAAGTAATTCTTTCATTCTCTCAACATGCTAGCATGTGACTAGCCTATTGTGCCAACCTTGGTTACAACCACAGTTTTGCATTCCGTGTTTTCTCCCTCACTCTTGCTAGCATGTCAGACCAACTGGGCTTTAGTTTTTCCTCATTTTTAAAACTGCATTCTGGCCTAAAACTGTTTTAATGGGTTCTCTGTGATTTTATTAGTGTTCTCTAGCATAGCACAGTATCCCAAAGCACCACCTGTGTGATAGAATTCACCATTTTAAATCACATTCATGAATTCACTATTCTAAATCATTTTCATGTTTGCAATCATCGAAATTTACTAACTGCAATACACAGCATGCAATATGCAAATACATCATACAACTATAGGGTATCCATATAGGGTCCTCCAATTCTGACTACTGCTACTCTACCACTGAGCTACGCTCCCACTGTGCTGTGAAACATATTAGTGTAACTACCTCAGTCACCTAACAAAATCATGAAGAAAGCAAGTCTATCTTATTTAGCACAAAATGGACATGAGAAATTTATACCCCTTCAGGTTAGGAAGCTAGCTTGCTAACTTTAGCTTAGGTTCTTCTCCTCACCTGAAGATAAATGTGTAGCAAGGCCGGTCACAGTCATCAGGGTTTAACTGATGATTAACAGTCACATGATAGTCAAATGATTAATGATATGTGGTCATTATTAATTTGATGCTGTTAAAAGGCCAATCCTAAAGCCTAAACAAGAAGCCAAAGTAAATGATTTGCCATCTTGAATCTTAGGTATTTAACGTAGATTGGTGCCCACACATAAAACTTGAGTGCAACTGATAAAAGTGCACATAAATCACATTCTACTTGTTATGATGTAATACACTTTTAAAATCACACAACTGTGGAAAGTGATCACAATCATGTCCATAATTCCAATCAGCTCAAATAATTGTGCTTAGCTGTAATGCAATATTTGTGTCATGATTGTGAAATTATCAGAAGTGGCTTTTCCATGTCTTAAAACTGAAAATCTTACTCTAGAAACTACTGCTGCAGGGTGTTTGAGAACAGATATAGCAATGGTTACAGATTTTGGGAGTGCCCCACAAGACTTTCTTCAACAGCCTGTGTGCACTGACCCGTGCTCAGCCAGCTTGTTACTACAGAGCATGTATCTGTGAGGGGTTTTCTGACCTTTTGACTTTTCAGCTTTGCAAGACACACCATCATAGACTGACCCACAACACTCATTCCATGTCCAGCTCTGTCACTGACTTAGATTTGCAATGACAAGCTGCTAACAGAGCTTCCCCTTACTATTGGTGAAAGGAGTGCCCCCAGAGGACTAAAGTAGTTATCACTGAGACTGCTGAAGGGCGTGTGTCCCTCTCTGGGCTCTGTAAGAAGCCATGGACTTGATTTTTCAAACAATCTGACCCAGAATAAAACACTACTTTGTCAACCACCTATGGATTGTCCCATGTTGTCCACAGAATGCATCTACCAGAAAACAGAAAAAAAGCCTTTTAGACAAAACAAGAGAGACCAGACTGAACAGTTTGAAGAGTCTGGGCCAAGTCAAACTCTTTTATGTCCCTGTTTTCAGCTACACTTAAACTGAGATGCTAGTTCAGGGGTCGTCAACTACATTTGTCCAAGGGCCAGAGTTTTTCCTGGCAGACACTGTGAGGGCCAGATGCTCTCCTAAAATAAAATACAATTAATATTGTATCCTAAGTAGTATATTATTATTTGATATATTAATTTTCCTTCCAAATTTCTGTTATTTTTTTAGCCTTTGTCAATGTTAACAGACTCATATTACATGAAACATAGAAATTGGTCGAAACAAACTCGGATATTTCACGGTAAACACATGGATAATCAAAAACTCATAATGAGGCAGGTTAGTCCACTGTCCTCAGAGAAGATAAATGACGATTCGTGCCGAAGCATCCGTTTCGGCTTCCTTATATGCACACACATATCAGTCTTACCTCGGTACAGCTGAAAGTCATTTCCATGCGCGCGCGCTGCACTTATTGAACCCGGAAGTACGCGCGCCGTGACCGGCGGATTACTGACAGATTGAAGGCTTGTTTCATTTGATTTAGAAAAAAGTGTAGGAACATACTTTTCCCTCCTCACTAGGCTATTCCTGATTCAGTAATATCAGAGAAATTTTAATATAAGGAGAACTCCCAGTCTCAGAACACTTCCGCGGGCGAGTGCAGAATTAAGCCTTCTAGCTCCATAGACGTCCATTCATTTTCCATCGGGGGGCCGGATGGAAAACTCTGGCGGGGGGCCGGATGTGGCCCGCGGGCCGCCAGTTGACGATCACTGTGCTAGTTCATCAGGCCTGCTTATCTTGGCGCTAAACATATTGAACATTTTATCAGAAACACCAATCCTCTACATGCACTTTGTAGGCTTACAATTACTCTCCACTATTACACTTCACAAGCCATCGTCTACCCCATTTATCAGGGGTAGGACTACCATGCATAGAACAGTAGTGGCAATGGCTTTGTTATAGCATAGTAAAGTGTGTGGCATGCTGTTGCTGGTGTTTGTACACACTGCGTACAGTAATTTTTGAATTTGGTCTTTCTTCCCTCAACCCTTTGTTTGTCACTTGAATGTTCATGCACTAGATTTGATAATGCCACACATGGCCAAACAGAGAGACTCAAGAGGAGCTTCTATCCTCAGGCCATTCGACTCCTAAACCAGAACATGCCTCCTTCCAGTCATAGCATTTCCTGAAGGGACTGATACAGCACCTCAGTATGTCATATCATATTCATTGTCATATTTCATATCTGCCTTAATGATTTATTATTACAACATGATGTGCTGCTATACTGTACATGCTGCTTTGCTGCTATACAGGTCCTTACTCTGTTTACATAACTGTGCTAACATGGCACAATGCACTTTAACATCCCACTTGCAAATTGTACATATGTATATCTGCCAGATAGTTGCAACACTTACAATTTAAAAACTTCAAAATACTCGAATTTAGCTTTCAGTTTTTACCTTTAACTTCCTGTTTAAGGTGTTTTAATTTCTATATTTAAATTTGAATTTAAATTTGTATTTATTTTATAATGTTTGCACAGTGATAAAAGGAGTGGTTCAGGATACACTTCACAGCGTGTTGTACTTGTATTACTATGCATGTTACAAATAAAGAATCTTGAAATCTCGAATCTTGAAATTAGGGGTTGCCCACTTATGTACTAATGAAGATGATCAATAAATTTGCTTGTCACCTTCATTATATAAGCCATCTGCTTATTTACTTTTTTGGTGCGATCTTAAAAATCCCATCCACTGATAGCCTTCAGAATGCAATACGTTGCTTTAAAAGTGAGTGTCAGCATGAAGTTTACAAGTCATAGTGTCTCACTTACTACCAATCTATGGATATCAGTCTACAGTGCCTAGAAGTGCGACTTTTGCACCATTCATAACAATGCAAGGAACATAAACCTAGCAGTGGTGCTCTGGGACAATATTTCGTAGTATTTTGGTTGCACGGGACGTACACCTCAGCTGGCAGTAAAAGCCAGATTGGATTTACCAAGACTGTTGATGCTGTGAGGCATATTGTTAGCCACTTCTGTCACTCAGCGGTGGCAACTTGGGCAGTGACGACACATCTGGAACAAATGTCCATCACAGGAAACAAACTGCAAAACAACTATGCTACACGATTCAATTCCTTGTTTGTCATACTCAAAAGATCATCAAAAGATCACGGACAGCAAATTCTACTGCAAGCCAAGTGTGTTAACAAAGCCTGTATTAAGGTATAGTGTTAAAAAGCAAAAATCGCCCTTTGAATGCTTTCCTGCGGGAGTTTTGAAACCTCTGTCAAAGGTGACAAAAATAATGTGTGTGGAATTATCCTGTCAAAGAATGTGATCTTGCTGCTATTCGCACTTTCAGAGATACAGTGTGGTAGGAGGTGCTAAACTGGAGTCTAGTAAATTGACAGACTGTTCTTATTTCTGCTGGATCCATGGTCTAAGTTCCTCCCTGAGCAAAATATACAGGAGGCCAGGGCCCTCCCGACTCAAAAGGCACAATACAATGAGCAGCATCATGACGCCACAGGTTTGTTTAAAAAAATATAACAAACTCTTTGTTAGCAAGATTGTTGCTACACAGTAGCCAGTTAAGTGGCTATCACTGTGCCATAACATACGTTAAAATGACATTAACTTTAAAGAACTGTTTGGACCTCATTATAAAAAGCAAGAAAAGAAGGAGGACCGACACCACAGTGGTTCAGGAGTGCTTCAAAACACTTCACATGCAATAGTGGCACATATCCAGAGCAACTTACAATCATTAGTTACAGGGACAGTCCCCCTGGAGCAACTGAAGGTTATGTGTCTTGCTCAAAGACACAGTGGTCGAAAGTTGGCTTTGAACCTGCAACTTTATGGTCATGGGGGTCACAGGCAAGTGTTTTACTAGGCTACAACCACCTTTGTCTTACCAAGCCTTCCACATTTTTGACTGTCTAAGCAACTGATACCCCAAGTGAGCAGATCACTTCCTTAGCCAATAAGATAGGTGATCAAGCACACCTATCTTTCTCATGATAAAGCTCCCATTTAAAAAAATACTGAAAGTGAATTGAATGCATTTTTTATTTTTCATTTCTATTTTGCACATTCTTTGTCTTTAAAATGAAGCCTGAGGCAATGCTCAAGCTGGAAAATGAATTTGTAGGCTTTGCATGACAGTTATGATGCATTCTTGACAGAACTTGAGAACATTTAAGTGCAATAATAATAAAAAAGTAAAATAGTGTCTGGGATTTACTGAGGTGGAGAAAAAAGTTAAATAGTGCCTGGGATTTACTGAGGTGGAGAACTCCACCCCATTTCATGACCTTCTGGTATTCTCAAGACTAAGATTGGAAGGCCCCATTGAACAACCCCACAAAGATCTACTTTTCACAAACGAATCCTAATCTGAAGCACCCCATTCAGCCAATCAAGGACTTCTGAAGGCAGTAATTGGATGGATCAAGTGGGGTCAATTAGGGTTGGAGCTCAAATCTGCCAGAATGGTAAACCTGTAAAGGCAGGGTTGGTGACCATTGTACTTGATGATGGTACTCCAGCTCTTGTGTGCCTTTTCAAGAGAATAATTGTTATACGACTGTGGTTCATATTGATGCTTACAATTTGCAAGCAGTGTTTTCCAGGGCAGTTGGGGTGAGAGGTGGCAACACTTAGTAACACTTAGAGAAAAAAATCCCATTGATTTGTGAACATCCTCTTTTTAGGAGCTATCAGACTAAACGATAATCAGTAGTGGATGTATTTATGAGAGATACACATGGCACTGATGTTGGTTTTACTATGGATTGAGAAACAGTCTATCGTTTGCCTGTTCACACCAGTGAGCAAAGAGATTGTACATTTCAGACCAGATGTTTCTGTCTGGCTCACTGTTTAGGACCAGACAAGCTGCTCCCTGATGTGACTGGTGCTCTTCAGGGTGCCAGTGTCCTCTCCACAGCAGATCTGTGTCATCTGTGAAACGGCGTTCATTTAGGGCCTGAGGCTTCATTAATAACAAAGTCCATTCAAGGATTAAAGCGTCAAATAGCTCCCCAGTACAAGGCATAGAGTATGCTCCAATACTTCATTAAAAATTCATCAAAAACAATGCATAAAAAAATGCATCAAACTCAATTCCGTCATTTTTAAATTCTGCTTAATTCACCAACTGTGTGATTTATAGTGATGTGTGTGGTTCATTATAATGAAACTTCTAGGGGTTACATCCACAACACAAATAAAGCCATTTTATTTACAGTCCAAAACTACCAATGAACTTGCACTTTTTAATGGTAATGATGGTAAATATGAAAAAAAAAAAAAACCTGTTCTTTGGGGGCTTATTTGCCTCAAAACACTTTATACATGGCACTCCGCCGTAAGTGGATTTAGGGAGATGTGTTTTAGTACAACACTGTCCAAAGCAGTGTATTTGAAGTTGGAAATGCTTAGATTAAACAAAATAATCTGCCAATGGGGAAGATGTCTTGAAAGAAGCAATATAAGATCAGAAAAATATGATTCACTGCCTTGAAAGGAGATCTTCTTGATCAGTTCTTGATTTTAAGCCCTGGATGTCTAGATATTTTTGCTTGTTTCAAAAAATGTCATTCGGCACGTTTTGCTCACCCATTTGGCAGATTTTTTTTAATAGTTTCATCATATTTTCTACAGTTTTTGTGACTTACTCAAGTTTTGTTATTTTCAGTGTAATGTGGAGAGGGGTGGGTGAAGACACTGGTTTTGATCCCTGTTTCTGCTGGGAACTCCCACAATCCAAAGGATTTTTATAGGCAAAATACACTTCAGATGTCTGGTTCCTATCACTAAAACTGTTAACAGCTCTGACTCAGTAAGATCTCTAGAACTGACCATTTCCTTTTGGGAGAAAAATATCCAAATATTAAATATTAAATAGGTAAATGGGGGACCCTGTGCCCTGACCTTTAATGATGGTACTGAGTGCATAAGATGGAGGAGTCAGATTTTTAAATATCACTAAATCCTTTAGGGAATATTTTTCACACATAGGGATGAGCGGCATACGAAGCGGCTGTGCACTTCTTTCTCCTTTCAGTCTGTTTTAGCAGATATTCTAAACATGGCTGTGCTGGCGCTCACTTACTAAATGCCCGTAAGCGCATGCTGCAGCAGGGTGGAGTGTGGAGAGATTTACCAAACACCTCACTGGAGCATCATGTCACTTTCACTGAAATGGTGGAATTTCTGTGTTTTTTCCCTCAAGGGTGAGTGTTGCTGGCACTCTACTGTTGAAGTGGGCAAGAAAACCTAGAAGAAATGCTGTCAGAAGGTGTTTGACAAGAGATTACTCATCCCCTTACTAAAAAAAAATCTAAAAATACAGAGCGCGGACCTGTATTCTGGCTGAATTTAATATTTGAGTATCCCCAATAGCAAAAAAAGGAACATTGGCTTACCTTTTTGGCTGATAGCATTTTTTTTTTTCAGTCAAAAACTGAAAAACATTTAGGAAACTAAAATCTAAGAAAATGTGTCTGCCTGTTCATCTATCTATCACTGGAGTAAACTGGTACAACGCCTGGTGCTACATGTTTCAGTATTCAAAAAGAGCTAAAGGGATGCCAGTAGTGTTTTTGTTTTTGTGTGAGATGAGCAGCTTAGCAGAACGTTTCTCTTCTGGTGTGCTAACACTTGACCTAATTGTAGTGTTACATCTGTTGTGTTTCAAATGTTACTACTGTCATATGCGTGCGCTGCTCCACTGTGCCTTATAAATTGCCCCTCAGGGCCAAATAAAGTTCTTTGAATTTGAATTTGAATTAATTCACAACATATTTTCTCCTATGGGACAATGTGCTACATATTGTTGCACAACTGTCCTATTTTTATGTTCACTTCTGCTGCCAGGCATAAGTGCAGTAACATGAACAGCTAAATACATGAACCTTTTTTAAAACTGAGAGCTGGTAAGTTCTCTTCTGTTGCCTTACTTGTGTGGTTGACCAAATCTAATCAAATTCATTACAGAGACCATACACCCATAAGCCGTAACATTAAAACATGAATAACTATAAACCATTGAAAGGTGAAGTGAATAGCATTCATTATCTCCTTACTGTGGCACCTGTCAAGCAGATATACTGGGCAGCAGTTCTCAACGGTGAGGTGTTGAAAGCAGGAAAAAAGGGCGGGTGTAAGATTCCGAGTTACTTTGAAAAGGTCCAAATTGTGATGGCTTGATGGCTGAGGTCAGAGTCCAAAACGTCAGGTTTTGTGATGGGTTCCCGGGAAGCTGTGGTCAGTACATTCCAAAAGTGGTCCAAAGAAGGTCATAGCCACAGACCAGTCAGAGTGCCATGCTGTCCCCTCTCTACAACAGCATCTACAACGGGCAACAACATCAGAACTGGACCACAGAGCAATGGGAGCGGGCCGGGCTGATGAATCATGTTTTCTTTTGCATCATGTGAATGGCCGGGTATGTTGGTCAGTTTCCTGGAGAAAAGCTACCACCAGGATGCACTGGCCGATGTTCTGCTGGGAAAACTTGGGTCCTGGTATTCATGTGGATGTTACTTTGACACGTACCACCTACCTAAACATTGCAGATCCCATTGAGCACATCCCTTCCTGGCAACTTTATTCACTAATGGCAGTGGTCTCTTCCAGCAGGATGGTGTGCCCTGCAAACATTGTTCAGGCATGGTTTGAGGAACATGACAAATAGCTCAAGGTGTTGATTGGTCTCCAGTTCCCCCAATTACAAATCAATTGAGCATCTGTAGGATGTGCTGGACAAATTAGTCAGAGCCATGGACGTCCCACCACACAACTTACGTAACTGCAGCTAGCTTCAGAGGTCTTGTGGATTCCATGCCTTGATGGGTCAGAGCTGTTTTAGTGACCGACACAGTATTAGGCAGGAGGTTTTAATGTTATGGCCGACTAGTGTATAGACCAGTTAGAGGAGCCAAAAGCAACCAGCGGAACTGTCAGATCATTTCATAAACCAAAACAGTACAAATGACTCCTGTGTAAATGGGTGAACACATCAAGATTGCAATAAATCACCATTTTATTTTAATGAGGAATCCCAAATGAGGTTGGTCAGAAAATGATCAATTATCATGCATATGCTGTGCTTGGTCAGTTTTATTATTTATTAGATTTTATTATTCATCTCATTTATTATTTTATTATTATGTTTAAAATCAGGAAAATCACATTCCACACTTGCTTGGTGCACCTCAGTCCAGAAATGAAATGTTCTTTTCTGAGGTCAGTGGTGTCTTTCAGACAGTTTGGCCAGACTTCATGGTCCAGTCTGCCAAAGCCACTGTGGAGACACCCACCGTAAGTCATAGACTGATGGAGCAAGTGTGTAAAAGGCATTTAAAGGAGATGATGTGAGGATAGTCATTAGCACACACGCCCACACACTTCTGCTGGTTGAATCTGTGGTGCTTGGGATAATGCATTATGCATAATTCTGCAGAAAACGTCTGTACAATATAAAGGCATATGGAGAGCAAGGCACAGTTTCTGCAATGATACGCATGATGGCCATGTGAGAACTGATTATATCTGGATACAAAACAAATGAAACAAATCCAGTTTTGATGAAAATAGCAATCATACTCAGCGCATTCTAAGCAGGCTTAGGTTCATTTGCTCCTGCTTAATAAAACCTGCATTTGCCTTAGGGAACAGTGCAAGTTTATAAAATGTCCCATGAAACTCCATTAACATTCAGCAGAACAGGCTTAGATTATGAGATATGAATATTAATATTGGCTGTGAACAAGGTGTGAAATACAGGGGTCCCCTGACTGACACTTTAAGGGGGACCTATTGTGCAAAACTCACTTAAAAAAAAAACAAGTTATAATAGGTCTATAGGCTTTACAAAACATGTTCATGAAGTCCTTTGCACAAAATCACTCTCACATAAAGAAAAATCGCCAACTTTATTCTTCACAGTTTTGGTCCTTTTCAAGAGTCGTTTCAGGCTCTGTCCCTTTTATGCAAAAAAAGATGCTGGAACAAAACATGCATTTTATGCCGTGATTGGTGTATTTTCACGCCAATTTTTTTTGCCTTAACCAATAGCAGAAGTTGTTTTATTGTGTTTTGAGCGAGTTTTTGCCACTGCAGTGGTCAGGCACGGCTGAATTCAGCATACATAAAG
>JBBIGA010125989.1:0-24169 GCA_037576975.1 Alestes dentex | reverse complement strand
TGTGGGTGTGTGTGTGTGTGTGTGTGTGTGTGTGTGTGTGTGTGTGTGTGTGTGTGTGTGTGTGTGTGTGTGTGTTGAGGAATTTAATTTAACAGTAAAAGGGTTCCCACTCTCAGGCTTCAGCTTCAGTCAGCCAAGGGAGTTTTAGGTTGTATAAGCAATATTTAATGGACTGTTGATGTTTTTATTTTGTCGTTTGGAAAGGGAGAGCGAATGGGCTTTGTCCATTTTTATTTCTCCTTTGTGAGTGAGAGTGCACATATACATTGATGGTGTAACAGCATTAAATTATTTATCCAAAGAAAAAGGCTCCCTTGCTTGATTTAGTTAAATTAATTGGGTATAGAAAAGCACGACTGGCCGAGCTGGGCGACAGAAATGTGCAGGGAAACTGCTATTCATTAGCTTTGTCCAGAGGGTAATGAAGCACAGTGTGCTGTTACATCATGATGCCGTGTCTGCCGGACACTGAGGTTAAACAAAGCACCAGTGCTGAAAAGAACATGTACTCTGTCTGAGCACTGAATATAAAATTACTGAAAGATACTGATATGGTTTCGACTAGGACATGCTATCACATATCTGCTTGTCACTTTCAGCATGTAGAAGCCTTTGGGCTACAGCAGTGGTCTGTAAGGACACTATATGGACAAAAGTATTGGGACACACCTGTTTTTCAGGGCCCCTTACTTCCAGTGAAGGACAATCTTAATGCTTTAGCAGATCAAGACATTTTGGACAATACCATGCTTCCAACTCCTCTGTGGACCCAGTTTGGGGAAGAACCTTTTCTATTGCAGCATGACTGTGTCCCAGTGCACAAAGCAAGCTCCATAAAGACAAAGTAATCACCCCACAGCAGCACAGATTTGCAGCATCCTTTCTTGCAATTTTTGGAAATAACTTGTGACCAAACCCTCCCAGCACCTTTTCAAACATGCAAACGGTTCTGTCTCATTTACTGGACGCTCATTTCATTGTCTTGGTTCAGCTCGTCCCTGCAGCTCAATGGGAGAAATATTTGGGGACTGGAAAGGCCTAGACATCATTCTCAGAACTTGTTGCTTTTCTTCGGCCTGCATAGACAATTTTGAAGAATGCTTGGGCTCATTATCCTGTTGGCGAATTAAATTTTGTCCAGTTGTGCGATACTGATACTAGTAAATACATTTCATTTTTCATGATGCAACCCAATGTGAAAGTCTTATGTCTTTTTAAAATCAGTAGTTTGAGGCTTTGTGGCTAAATAATGTGTTACAACAGACTATAAAATAGTAAAAAGCAGTCAGTTACACTTGAGTGTTTCATAGGTTTTCTTGTACTAAAATTTGGAAAAAGCAATGCATCGTTAATTTCTTTAAAAAAAAAAAATCCAAGGGTGAGCTCAAACGTCTGGCTTGTGTGTATGCTGTTTGTTCTAAATTCAGTCAGGAAAAAAAGGATTTGTAAATCTGCTATCAAGCTATGAAAGAGCACGTTTGTGGGTGGGGTGGGCTGGACAGGAAGGTAGGACGTTAGAAGAGCACTGGACCAGAGAACCACCAGGGCCATCATCTGCTCCCCACCAGGCTTGTTAGTGAGCAGCCGCTCTGAATCGGTGATCGTGTGTGTGTACCCTGCCAGAGCCCGCTGCATGGTGTTTGAACTCGCGTTTCAGCCTCAGGCCGACTCCCCTGACCCCCTTTCTCTGATTCCATATGTGTGGTGTGTGTGTTGGCAGGACTTTTAAGGATGAGGAAGCATTGCTTTACCAGCTCTAGCCTCGTCTCCATGTGACACAATTATGCACACAGAAACTCTCAGACGAATTTCTCGCTACCTCTGACATGCATTAGCAGAACGTTAGTCTGGGTTATGGGCTCCGATGGGAGACAAAGTCGAACTCCCGCGCTCAAAGCACTTCTTTTTCTCCTCCTTTTCCACCAATCCAAAGATAAAAAGCCAGGGTTTGGCCATTACATTTTCATGCCTTGTGTGTTTTTCTCTCTTTTGAATACTGATGGATTTGAGGCACGTGTTTGAGGTCTGAGCCCAGCACACTCTCCACTCCTCCCCACTTGTTTCAATATTGAAAATAGAGGGATGATTAGAGAGGGAGAGCCATGAAAGACGTTCATGACAGGGCCCTGAAGCACCTCCTAGGTCCCTCTTGGCGTATCTACCTCCTACGCCTGGTCTCACAGTTTCTTTCATTATTTCTCACTCACCTCTCACTGAATCAAGTGGAGAGCGTTTCTCAAATGTGCAGCATCTGAACCTTCAACTGATACCACACTGCTGAAATGAAGAGATTTTATGATGTGTTAAATTTGACATTGTTATTATTATGCACAAGGATAAAGGGTCTCAGCAAGCATGCTGCAATCAGAAGAAATTCTGGAAGAGTTGAGGAAATTTTTAAATATATCAGTCTGGGTTCCAAAGCCTCTTCTGGGACTCCAGTGAACCATAGATTGGGCTGATCAAGATTCCTTAAATTGCATAGCAATTACTGAGAAAGCACAAAAGAACCCAGACACACACCTAATGAACTGCAGGCCTCTGTGTTCATTAGAAAGAAACTGGACAAGAATGACATCCATGGGAGAGCTGCAGTGGTAAAACCACTGAGGAACATAAAAGCTCAATGCATGGTGACATTCTTTAATGGTATTCCTTACTGGCCACTTTCAGAATAATGTGTTCTGACACACTGCAAAATTGTTCAGGAATGGTTTGAGAAACATCACTAAGAGTATAAGGTATTCACTTGGCCTCCAAATTCCTCCAGATCTCAATCGGATCAAGCATCTGTGGGATGTGATGGAGAAACTGATTCAAAGTGGTTCTTTAGAGGTTTCACCTCATGACTTGCTAACGTCTTGGTGCAGATACCACGGCTCGCCTTCAGACGTCTCGGTGGAGTTCATTTTATGGCTAGAGGGGGACCTACACAATGTTTAAGTGGTTTAAATATTATGGCTTCCATCTATCCATCCATCCCTTTTTCTCAGGTAAATTATTCTCATTTGTTAAAATTAAATCATGTATTTTGCGCAAAATTATTTGACAAGATAAAACATTTGATTCGCTACATTCACAAATGTATGAGATTGATTAGTACTTCATATTGTTTGCAATATGTATGTGAATTTTAAGGAAATTCCAACTTTCCTACTCAAATGACATTTTGTTGATTTTCTAAGAGAAAATATCCATTAATCTTTACAGAGAACACACAAATGTTGAATAAATTAAACATTTTTTTTCTAACGTAAGAAATTTAAAAAAATGTGAAAAAATAGCATTGCTGAAAAATCTTTTGACAATCTTATTAAAGTGTTTTCATATGACTGTAGCTGACTAATCTTCAGTGCTAAAATATCAGGTGATTTTGCAGCTAAACTGGGTCTGTACACATAAGAGACTGTCCAGGAGTTCGACTCCAATGCAGTAACTTTAACTGTAAAGTAAAAATGCACAAATGATCGGTATTTACATGCTTCTTTGAGAGATATGCTTAACTATCTCGGAAAGACATCTCACTAACGTGGGCAAATTATAAAGTGGTTTAAGGGAGACTGGTCTGTAATATCTTTGGCATATTTCAAGAAAACACTTACTGACTGATCATACATATACAGTTTAGAGTTTTTTTTTACTTCATCATTCGGTGGTGGTTAGGACTTAAATATCAGAGGAATTCGCCTCTAGCTCTTATATTTCAGTGCCGTTTGTCCACGCTCTGGTGAATGTGCTGTATGAGCCCTGCAGGAGATCCTCTGTAAGCTGCAGTGATCAATAGGCCAGAGAGCTCTGTGCTAATCTACAGTGGATCAGGAGTGCAGCATGCGGGCGGTGGAGTGGAATAGAGTGCTGGATGTGTTCAAGTCGCTCAGGACATTTTCTACGTATATTTAGATGTCCTGCCCGCTTAGTGTCATATTACAACCCTGTACCCTGATTATATAGGCCTGTATTTCATTTGAGCACAAAAATCGATTATAAGTTGCAGTATTAATCTTCACCTTGTAGGTTCACGTCCCTGATTATTCATTATATTGGACCTCTTAAATGATATTTTGGTGTAACCTTCGTTCAGAATGGACCTTCAGAAGATGCATTTCGACAGCCTGACTAGCTGCTGGCTAAGGGCAGTGCAGACCACCTTTTTGTGGGGTGGGGAGGTGAGGGAAGGGCTTGGGTAGACTAATCAGTTCACAGTGATTAGAAGCCTGAAATGTGAGTGTGATCAGTGCAAACAGTCCTCTGTAATAAAGTTAGCCTTTGCTATCATAAGCATTCAAAAGGTACATACAAAAACAATCATATTTCAACGAAAACCAATATTACTGCATTGTATCTCCATGCAAAGCACCTCTATTGACACTTTGATCTTTCTTGTTTTGCACAAATTAACAATTGAAGCATGAGGTATTTTACCTTATGGCCTTTATATATATAATTGTTTTGAATAACAGCACACTTTCCTGCTAAGTAGCCCATTAATATCTGATGTTTCCTCAGTGATTTGGTTCTGGCCTTGTTTATGAAGGGATGCATTAGTCTTCATCTGAATGCTGGAGTTAATGAATGGTCAACCATCAGCCTGTGACATATAGAGTTCAATGGTGCCCTCTTGTGGTTACAAAGGGTATTCCACCAAAAATGGGCTACAATTTAGAAAATGAAGACTGATGTGAGTGCACCATCTAGTGGCACTTAGAAGATTATTTTAATGTTAGAATAACGTGTAACAGCAAGGTGTCCTTCAGCCTCTAGATGGAGACAGAGGACGTACAGCTTGGGGTTCCATGAGTACAGTGTAGTCTGTTAGTCTGTTTAGTGCTGAGTAGTGACGTCAGCTTATCTGTGGTTTTAAAGAATACATGGCTAGACAAATCTCCTGAAATGTTCAAAGCATTATCCTGAAACGCTCAAACCACAGGGATTATGAATCAGCTTAAATCGGTTTGAATCATACATAAACCCAGTCAAGCACAGGACATGAGGATGGAGTAAATATATTTGCAAAATAAAGCCTCCAGTAAATAAGTGTGCCTGCAATGAGAATATCTGAAGAATGTGCTTCACAGCCATCCGTCTATAAGAGCGGTGACTTAAAGGGCCCATACAACCGTCTACAACACCTGTTCTGGCATCTGTAGGCCCTGAAGGGCCCTGAAGAACCAGGCAGGTTCACTACAGCGGATATGGGCAGTTTCAGGCATGTGGCTATTTTCTTATAGACACGATTTCTGAAGGTCAACACGTGAAGGGCTCTTTTCACACTAATATTTTCCCTACTAGTTCATATGATTATAAATGTATACCACGCTTCAAAAACAGCTTGTTTTAAATGTAATGTTTTTGTGATGTTAATCATCACATGCAGTATATGAACCTATTCAGATTCAGTTACAAGGAGTGTTTCAGCCTGGACTGCGACTGACTCAGACCCAGACCCAGCAGTCTTATGGTCGCAGTAACAGAAACAGCCTATGTTATTCTGTGCAATAAAGAGAGGATGGAAAATATGAATGGACAGTGCATAGGAATAATAATAAAAATCACCACCACCATTATAACAACAATAATAGTAATAATAGTTGTATTTAGTTAGTGTTTTTACATAGTTGTATTTAGTTATTATTAATACTTATTATTATACCTTGCCTGTAAATACATTACAGTCACAGAGGCAATGCAGCACACAGATTAAAATGTTGTTTTCAAATTATGTAAAAAATGTAAATATCCTTAAACGGTGATAAGCGAATAATTCGAAACAGAAAGTGCTTAATTGTAGATACATTCATTATGATTTATTTCATTAATTGTTGTTATTGTTGTTATAGTTTTAGGCCAAAAGTAAAAAAAAGTCATTGGAATCCAATCACAGCTGCAGTTTCGGTGTTCTGCTCATGGTGGGGGCTCTGGATAAAAAAGGGGATATAGATGTTAAACAGCTGTTTCCTGACTGCGTCCTGATGTCACCGAGGGGGCTGTTTGTCATTCTGTCGGGCTACTCGCCTTTCCACAGCCCTTCAGATATGTGGAGGATGATACAGCCTGTTTGACATGAGCTTGTGAGATGTCTGGGCAGGTGTGAAGAGGTCACTGAGGTAACGGGTGGTCTTCCATGGGGGCCGTGACCCTACCTCTGCCTGGCTGAACTCCTGCTGCTGTGAGGTGTTTGATTAAGTCACACACATGTCTGGATCCACCTCTGGACCCTCTGCTGAATTTTATGCGCCTGTTGCTTTACGCTTTTAAGTCTATTTTTTTTGTTTACTCTTAAACACTCACATCCTGGTCATCAGAATTGAGAGCATAATAGAAACCAAGGCCTTTTCTAAATGATGTTTGTATCACATCCAGCTCGTTAATAAGCCAGATTGTTATGCAGCTCTGAAAGTATTGGCTCCCTTGTTAAAGATGGGTAAAAAAAAAAAGGTCATGAAAATGTCTTGGTGGTTAATTAGCTAAGTCTCACATTGAAAACATGACAGAAATCCAGATGTACTTTAAACTTTATATTATTTCAACTTTTTTTTGCCAGAATTCTTGCGGTCCTCCATGAAGTTCGAATATGAGGTGGCAAAATGGGCACATTCCCTGTCATTCATCAACATAGGGAAGATTAGAGATTAGAGACTAAGGAGTTTTGACCTTTATAAATCAGAAAGTGTCTTATAAGAACACAGCCACAGGCCTGAAACTGCCCATATCTACTGCTATCAGCTAATTATGAAATTTAAAACAACCAGAGATGAACCTGGAAACAAAGATTGTAGTGAGATATAGTGAACCTGGAAGCAAAGGTTCTTCAGGGGCTGAAGAAGTTCCTTAGCCAGGCAGGTAGGCTGTGACTAGATGTCTCATGAAGATATCTCCAGACTGGTCAAGACTGGTTAATAACAACCTTGTGTAGGATTTCCATCTTAACATCTCAAGGTTCCAAAAGAACCCCCCTAACTCTTTCATTTCTTGGGTTCTCTCTGCTTCAACTGCAGTGACCATCAGATTAGTCATCTTTTATTGTGCCTTGACTTGTCTGTAATGGTCTATAATAGCTTATCATTGTAAATCTCACAGAGGATGACCTACCTGTTGCATCAACCTCCTGGCTGAGGGCAGGACAGGGCCTTTCCAATGAGGTTTTCCTTTCGCATCTTGACCTGAAGATATCAGATGTAATTTTGTTTTCCTAATTATAACCTGTGATAACGGCTGGAGGTAAAAAAAAACAAACAAACATATCCTCTCTCCTTTACAAATATAAATAGGATGCTATGCTGTCGTATGGGATTTATGACTAACTGGATTTCATTTAAACATTTAATAAACACATTTAAAAAGGCATTGATCTTCTAACCACGTCAACAACACATTCTAGTCTACATCTGCTACATCTGAAAATGTAATTTTAAGGTAAAATGATCATAGCTACATATTATAGACAATAATAAAATAAATAAATGGAAAAAAATGTATTCAGAGTCAGAATCTCGAGCTCCGAACCCCCACCCTAAATGGGCATGATGGCCCTGGGTAATTGTCCCATTTTAAGGTGTACATAAGAATTCAATGCTACTTGCGACTGCATCGTCTAAGACTTTTGCTTTGTCTCATTTCATGCTAAAGAAGAGTCTGAACGGCGCTCGCAGAGCAGAAATGATTAACTTCTAAGCTGCCCTTTTCTCATCAGCCAACGGAAAAAAAACAAACAAAAGCGTGGTATTGTGGCTTGTGTTTTTTTTTTTTTTGCCAAAGCCGTCTTCCTCAGTTTCTAAATGGCTCCTCCGGGGCGAGTAAAGACAAGGCGAATGTTTCACATCTGATTGGAATTTCCAGGGGGTAGATTGCACTCGTGGGGTACACTGACATTTGAAATAACAAAGAACTCTCTGAGGTTGCGTTTGCAAATTACCACATCAGAGGATGTGTCTGCCAGAGAAAAGGGGAAGTTCAGCTTGAGGCTCACCAGGTTTTATGGCGTTATCTTAATCAAGTGAATTAGTCAACGCCCACATGGCCACCATTCATCTCAGAAACAACTTTATCACAAGGTGTATATTATTAGGGATATTATGTCTGTCGTGATCATGATTTTTTTTTTTTTTTTTTTTGCCTAATGATTAATTGACATAAAAATAATTGTTATTAACAATGTAATGATCTGTTTTGCAGTTTAAGCCTAAAGTGGCCAAATTGGCTGATTGGCTATCTTGCTGCCCAGCTGTCTTTACTCTGAAGTTAACGCTACGCTGTGCTTGCATGAAGTGATACACAGCACTGTTTTGGATGTGCATGCACAAATATGTATACAGTTACATATAATCCTGCGTGGTCAGTCAGGCAAAGGTTGTGCCTGGCCCAAACTACAGGATAATGGGGCCAATTTTGAGGGTCTTAAATGATTATCTACCTCAGTTACCTGAGGTGTGGCATGTGCAAAATCCAGTCAGTACCTGTCCTATCTGCTCACAGTTCTAACCTGCCACAAATAGTATAGTGTGGGAGGAATGGGAGGCAAATTAAGTTCTGATGGGGAAAAATAAAACACAGTTGCCCAGATGACAAATGAAATCACACAGTCTGAGGGTGCTACAGCAGTAGAATGCTATTAAACACCAAAAGCTAACAACTACAAATCTGCTACATAGACAAATACATAGACTTTAATATGGAGTTGGTCCCCCTTTGCAGCCACAACAGCAGGCACTTGTGTTGGATGAGAAGTCCTTGCTCCCATTCTCCACTCCAGTTCATCCCAAAGGGTTGAGGTCAGGACTCTGTGCGGCCAGTCAAGTTCTTCCACACTGAACTTACTGGAAGTAAGGGGCAACCTGAATTTAATAAGTAAGAGGTGTGTCCTAATACTTTTGTTTTTAAAGTGTAGCTTGGATACTGTCACTCTTTCTGGAAAGTGTGGGTAATTCATGACAGTGTTTTCACACCTTTGCATGACATGCCTCTCATGTCATCATTGCCTGTCTACATCAACTCTCTGAATCTCCCTGTACTTGTTACTGAATGGTTTGAAGATGGAAATGTGCCTGATGTTGGTGTAGTCTCAGCAGGTGAAAAAAGGAAAATTTGTCAGTGAAACAGTGTTTCTGATGGCATCGCACATCTTTATATACAACTGCTGCAGTTTCTTTATCTTCACTTGACATCTCTATCCCGTCCTCTCTTATCCCCCCTCTCTCAAAAAAAGTGAAATAACTCAATACTTCTCTCCCCGTGTGCCACCGCAGCTCATTTTTACTTCTCTTCTGGTATTTTTTTCTTTTTCTGTTGTGTAATGGGTGATGTTAGCCTGTCTCAACTTCTTTTAATTGGTCTCAAAGTCCAAACCATCCAAGAAAGTGTTTTTTTTTTTTTTACACTGGAAATGAACTGAATCATGGTTCAATTTGATCCAGTTCGAGACCACCTCTTAAGGTTGGATGAAATATTGGTCCGAGCCACCCTTCACTGCTGCTGTTTTGATTTGGATCGAACTGAAAAGTCTGAAGGTCCAGACAAAATGAGGTAGGTGTAAAAGCACCCCCGACCCCGAGTGCGGGATAAAGGGGTAGAAAATGGATGGATGGATGGATGGATGGGTGTAAAAGCACAAATCTAATGCATTAACTGGGCTTAGAAGGCTAATTTGGCCAGATACCTTAAATTTTTGACGGGGTTAATAGGCAGTACAGTGTGTAATGCAGATTAGATCTGTCCCTCTGTCTTTGGGTTTGGAAATTAGTAAAATTCAGCAATCTGAATCAGAATCAGAGTGAGAAAACTTTATTAATGCTGGAGGAAATTGCTTATGACTGCGAAGACACAGACACATAGACAAGAACAATAAAAATTATGACGTCTAAATAAATATAAAAACTTTGCAGAAAATACTCTCACTTTTGCTCTTAGCAATGTTGTGATTGAAAATTTGGTATGTAGGAAAGGGGCTTGGTTTCTCAAGCTACAAAAGTGACGCTATCGTGCTCAAGAGGTCAAATCTAATAGTCTACTGATCCAACAATGTGGAGGTGAGTGGGATTTACAAATATAAATCAATTCCAGACCACTGATATAATGGAAACACTCAAATATTAGCTTTAGCTATCAATTTATATGCAATGAGGCATGTAAACTAAAATGTTCAACTTTTATATATAAAAACCGATGGGTGACACTCCCTGTTGGTACTGGGCTGTTCATGTTTAACATGACAATAGTCACTATGTAAGTACAGCATAGATGGGACAAGGGATAAAATTAATGCTGGGTAACAATTAAAATTTTTAATCGCAATGAATCGCGATAAGAAGCTTTTTAACAGCAGTGTTCCCTTTAACACAGTTACACAGCTGCAGTTCAAATATTTCTTGCAAATCTCAACTTAAACATTTATGTATTCAAATCAAATATAAAACCAAAGCTATTTGCTACTGCAGGGCGTTCATGTTTTATCTAGTTTATGACAGAAAAACAAGTTACCCTCAGAGTCCAGGGCGTTATAGCAGTTGTAAAGGGGGACCAACTCCATATGAAAGTCTATGTATCTGAATGCAGTGACATTAAAGTCCCTGACCCCTGCGAAAACCAGCCGAGATGTAGAGCTGCGTGCCGTACACACTCATTAGCACAAAAACACAAAAAAGCAACAAACTTTCAAAATAAAAATATATTTTTTTAAAATCTGCATTAACGTGCTTTCACTGCTCCCATCACACCTGATCAATTAATCAGCTTATTAACAAGCCCATTCTGTGCTGAAGTGGTTTCTTAAAGAAGCGAAAAAAATTAAACGTGCAGGGCAGCGTGGCCTCCAGGACCAAGGTTGGGAAATACTGGAATATCTTAAACTTCTCAGTCTTATCCCTGGAGCACTGCTGCCCTCCAGATTGTGTTGTTCAACGCAGTAAGGGCATGTTAAGGAGCTGATTAGTTGGATCAGGTGTGTTGGGAGCGGTGTAAACACTCTGCAGGAGCAGGACTAACAAACCCATTTCCCCTCAACAGCTCATGAACTAGTTGTGTGTTTGAATCAGGTCTGCTGGAACACCAGGTGGTCATCACCCATCCTCCTGGAGATCCACCTTCTAGCACACAAATTAATCTGGTCCGGCCCATCAAGGTCTTCAGAAGAACATAATGAGCTGGGACAGGTGCATCAGGTGGTCCAGTGGAAAGACTGCTCTAAAACAGCTCAAGGTTCAAGGTTACTTTGTCATCAGCAGGTGTGAACACGTACATAGTTTGATGAGATATTTCTCCATGGACCACAGTGCAACACATTTCAACATTCAAACAGTGTTTTCCAGTTCCTGAGGCACGCTGCCCTGCACATCTGAGTATTTTCACTGCTTCCAACACATGTGATCCAACTAATCAGCCGGTTATCAAGCCCTTACTGTGTTGAAGTGGGTTTGGTGAAGAAGGGAAGGCACTAATAGGACCAGGATTGGCAAAAAAAGGTGTCCCACATTATTGGAGCGACTCAGTAGAACTATTTCACTTTCTGGTCAAACAGGCTTGTAAATGTGATGAGTGTGAAGAACCTTTTAAAGGTTTTTAAAGGCCATCATGTAATATAAAGATCATTTACCATGCTCTTTGTTATATGGAGGTTCTTCAAACTTTACTGGCACATCTCGTTTACAAAAGTGATTCTCTAAAGAACAATTGACTGAAAGGTTCTTTGGGGAAGCCAGAAAAGTTCTATGGCTTCAAGCACTGCTTACAACACACCTGATCCAACTAATCAGCTAGTTATCAAGCCCTTACTGTGTTGCTGGGTTTTTGGAAAAGAAGGGAAGGCACTGAAATGCCCAGGATTGGGGGGAAATGTGCTGCTATTGGAGTGTATTATTGGAGGGGGGGGTTGACAAATGAGTTTACTTTCAGGTGAATGTGACGTGGAATATATAAAAAGCACACAACTCAGATTTGATCCTACAACCTTTGAGATTTGAGCCCTTGGTTTAAACCACTGCACTATAGAGCCAGGCCGGACATGCCCCTTATTTTTGGACATTTGACTTTCAGATGTAGTGTGACATACAAGACATTAAAAGTAAGACACTGATCAGATCCTACAACCTGCCAAGCTTGAGACCACAGCTAAAGCCAGTGAGCTACTGGGCTTGACAAGCTTTTTAAACTTATTTAAGATAAATGACTTTCAGATGATGTGTGCCATGCAAGACAAAGTTGAAGACTCAGATTTGATCCCACAACCCTTTGTTTTTGAGACCGTTGCTTAAACTGTGAGTTACAGAGCTGGGCTGGAGGCTTGGGTAATTTTGTGGATATTTGACTTTCAGATGACGCGTGACATGCGAGACTTAAAACTGAAGACTTGGGTTTGATCCCATGACCTCATGTTTCTGAATTCACAGCTTAAACAAGTGAGCTACATGGTTTGAGCAGCAACACTGCTTCTTAAATCATCTCAGCCTAAAGACTGAGTTTGAAATGAACAAATATAAAGAAGTCATTGAAGTGAGCCAATGGCCCAATGATAACCTTCCCTTAAGGCAGGAAGACTGCAAGCCCATTACCTTCTGACTCTCATAAACAATCTATCGTTCCATCTAAGCCCAAATCCAGGGGTGCCAAACCTGTGAAGAGGATCACACTTTTCTCTCCTTTAACCATCTGAGTTCAGCTTACAAAGGCTTTACCGACTTGATGAGTTTAATCAGGTGTGGTTAATGAGGTTCAAATTTACATGGACAAATTAATATTACTGATAAAATCCATAAATCTATTACATCTCAGTTAAAAGAATCTTTGGAATATTACATCAGTGACATGTAGCTGTGATGTTTACATAAAAAAAGGCCAAAAGCCCCAGCCAGTTTGCTGACATTAAATTAAGTAGGTAGAACACTGTTAGTTTAACGTGAGCCACCACCTTTCCTCATTTTACACACAAATCTGCTGTGGGTTTCTACAGCTAACCTGTCCAGAAAGGGTCGCTGTGGGGGCAGGTTTTCGTTCCAACCAAGCAGGAGGCACACCTGACTCCACCTCTGTAATCAGTTGGTCTTGGTTTTCAGTTACTCAGGTGTGGTTCTGCTTGGTTGGAACGAAAACCCACACCCACAGCGGCCCTTTCTGGACATGTTTGGGCACCCCTGCTCTAATAGTTTGTATACTGTTGAAAAATCATCAGAGTTGTTTAAATGAGTGGAAACATCCCTGATTTTTGCAGATTTTCATTGTGAAAGTTATTCTAATTAGTTTATATGCAGTAGCACTAGAACTTGACCGTGGCTCCCTGGACTGATCTGCGTAACTGAGAGGGCCACAAGGGTGAAAAATATTTATCTGTTATGAACCGAGACAATAAGACAGGCTTAGGGGCCACTTTTTGTGCTTCAAAAAGTCCAATATATATGTACTGGCACTAGGGGGACCTGATTTTAATGTCTGACAAATACACGAATAAAGGAAAGTAAAGTGGCCCTTGCCCAAGGGAACGTGGCCCTGTACCTTGCTCAGGGCAACCTCAGCAGTCTTGAGATGCAAACCCCCATCAATTATTTTAAATCCTTTTATTTTGAAAGTTCGTGGGTGCGCACAGCAGGCGTCTGGCCTGGTTTTCATGGGGGTCAGGTGTCCCATTACTTTTGTCCATATAATATGGACAAAAGTAATGGGACCCCTGACCCCCGTGAAAACCAGCCGAGATGAAAATAAAATAAAAGTATTTAAAAAAAAAAACCTGCGTTAACGCACAATAAAATAATTGTCAGCATTAAGTAAATAATGCATTAACGCGATAATAACATGTTAACATGCCCAGCCCTAGATAACATATAAACCAAGATTTCACTTCCGTTATTATGTAAAGCTGTAAAGTAGGATAAATAAATAAATAAATACAAATCTAGACAGGAAAGACCGCTGGCCTTTTTGTCTGTATCCCGGAACATTCAATTTGCCGGTCATAGCATGAGTGAGGAAAGTATTTTAAAGATCGATTATGAGTGTATTTCCCTTAGGACATCAAGCAGCTGAAGTTGAGTGATTATCATGTACTGTGGAGCTTCAGAGGCGGCTCGGTGTTGTGTTTCTTTAATAGCATGGCTCACATGGTCTTAAGGAGGTGGAGGATAGATATTTGCTCTGTTGAGTGCTACCAGTGTTGAGCTGTCACTCAGAAGAGAGTTCTCAGGGATGGTGACATGACTTAAGGTCACAGACTACTTTCATGCTTCTTTCAAAGTAGGTCTTTCATGCCGTTGCTACCGGGCAGTGGCACAGTTTAAGCTCTCTGGAGGACTGGATTGGAAACGAAATGATGATGAAGAGAATAAATGGTGAATAAGAATAAATGTAATAATATACTGCAAAACATTAAAATCTAGTATTTATTCTCCAGTTCCTCCCCCAGTTTAGTTATGCCTAGTTTCACCCAGCAGCGAGGTCTCCCCTATCACACAATACCACCAAAACTGAGAGGGTGAGGTCAAGTCAAGTCATTCACACAAATGTCACTTAGTGTGCGTCACAGGAATAGAATAAACAATATAATAAAATAAAAGTAAATAAAGAAATAAAATAATTCAAAGAAAACCAATAAAAGAAGATTGAAAGTGCAGTGGAAGTGTCAATATTTAAAAGAAGAGAATAGTGCAGTGTTAAGCAGCTTCTTAAAGCTACAGTTAGTGCAGATCTGATACTGCTGAGTCATGAGAAACCAGCCCCAATATCGTTTCAAACTGCCACTAATGCAACAATGTCAATGGACAGTGCAACATGCAAGAGACCTAATCGTCAGTTTTGTTATGTCAGCTGACTGACACCTGCACTGGTAAGTGATGGGGAAACGAGAGAGCCACTTGCTCATCCAGAGACAGCAAAGCCAAATATGTTTGGATGACTGGCCATGGGTGGTTATGACATTACCGGAGCTTTAACGCCTTATTTACTTAATGCTGACAATTATTTTATCACGCGTTAACACAAGGTTTTTAAAAATCCTTTTATTTTTGAAATTTTGTGTTCGTGGGTGCGCACAGCAGGGATCACTATACGTCTCGGCTGGTCTTCGTGGGGGTCAGGTGTCCCATTACTTTTGTCCCTCAAGTGTCCCATTACTTTTGTTCATATAATATGGACAAAAGTAATGGGACTCTTGACCATTACACCAACAGGGACTTTAATGACACTGTATACATAATTGCTATTAATTGCGAATAATATTTAAAAAATTTGCCCAACAATATAACATAAAAATACTGTACACAATACAAAATATTGGTATCGTTAAACAAAATGAAGGCTGTGAACACTCATCCGGCCAGGACAAACATGTCAAAATAAAAGTCCCCTTTGACCAAAACAGAAAGAGCGGCCTCTAGTGGCCGCTGACCATGGACAAGACAGTGTTGCATATTTTTTTATAGGTTATGCTGCTTCTGTTTCTGTTCTTGTTCTGTCCACTTTCCCACCCATGGGACTAATCTATATCTTATCTTATGTTATTATATCTTATAGTAAATTATATATAGAAGTATGAAGAGCCTTTGTAAAATTTAAAAAGCTAACATAATCTGAAGTGCATTATCACAGTACCAGTCCAATATCCGTACCTGACTAATGTTGTCATAACTAAATGCAATCAAATCCTTTCAGAAATGTTAAAACAACTTTTTCTAACCTTCCCAGAAGAGTAGACGCTGTTACTGTTGTCATCCTGTTTCGGCATAACCCAGAAGTAATACGTTTGGGCATGTGTTATTCTCTTTATGGGAACCTTTCATCCTTTTTATAATCTCTTATCAATCTGTTCAATAGTTTTCTTCATAACTGAAGGTATTTGGTGACCCATAATTAGTAGTATTCATGAGGCTACACGACAACTGACATACATCTACATTAACAGTCATTTTGTTTTATAATAATCTTTTAGTATACATTAATATATTATTGATATATATATTATAGTATAAATATAGTATAAATAAACGGCTGTTGTTCAGCAGTACAGCAGAATTATAAAATATCACATATTAGTTTACATCAGCGGAATTTCTGACCTGTGCTGTCTTTCATCATTCAGCGCTTATTACTATTTTAATGGAAAGACATTAGAGCTCATTTAGAAGGCTTTATTGCTTCTCAGTGTACAAAAGCTAGGCACTATTCCAGAGAAGAAATAAATGATGAGTCTTATGAGATGGTAAATCACATTCTCTTGCCGTTACTTGCCGAAATTTGGCTGGAGGAGGGGAACTGCTGCACAAATGTTTATTCTGCTATGTTCTGGGTGAGTGACTTTAAACGATCTTTGATCCTCATTTTGGGTTTGGGCTTTTGAACCACTAGTGCCACATTTAAAAAATCTTTTCAGCCAGTCTTACTCATCAGTGCATAAAGGCTGCCATGGCTGCCTGAGTTTTCCCAGGAATTTGCAGACTTAAAATTGCTGGAAAGGGTATACAGGGGGTCCCCGAGTTACGCCACAGATCCGTTCATTCAACAGTGATGGAACATGTAAAGACACTTTACGAAATAAGAACAATGGGAACAGGTGGTATTCCGGGTGGTTCTTAGGGTATAGTACTTGATAGTGTATTTTCATCTTTCTAATATAAGCAGGGCGCACAGACGTTTGGTGTAAGTAGAAATACGACCCTAACACAGTTGTAAAATCATAAAAACATAAAGAAAACGGAAAAGGAAAACTCCCTCACTCATACATTGCGTTACTGCGTATTCGTCCACTTTGTGCAACCAAACTAGTTCGCCCACATAGTCTGTAAGTACGATGCTAACTGTGTAAGGGGAGTGGGAGTGGTGACACTCCCTACTGCAGTCAAACACCTGCCTTTTGGCTTTGACCAAAATAAGAGACTAAACAGCATAGCAGACCAAACATCTCAGATCATGTAATGTAATCTATAAGTACAAATCACAATAAGGACACATAAAAAATGTGTTTTTCTGCTAATTTTAGAGCACAATTTTGAATTTTACTTTTTCAACTATTTCCCTGTTTTTAACTAACCATCATTTGACCAGTGGTGCCCAAACTTTTCCCAATGTCCATTTATCTTTTCACCTCATTACCGAACCAAGAGTGTGTCATGGTGACCAGCTTTATTGAATGTCTCCCAGACTGCATCACATGGTCCCATAGGACCTGATTAAATTATGGCATATTTAATGGGGCAAGAGCTGCAGAAAATGCATTATACTATATATGCTGTACATACTCATGAGCCAAAATATTATGACTACCTGCTTAATATGGTTTTGGCCCTTCATGTGCCTCCAAAAAGATATAACCTACCAAGGCATGGACTCTACAAGACATTCTGAGTGTACCCGGGGTATCTGGTACTGCCTAAACATGCCTATGTATAGCTATACCACTTGGTAGTGTATTTTCATCTTTCTGATATAAGCAGGGCACACAGATGTTTGCACACCATTCATTAAAAAACCCCTCCTATGTCTCTAAAACTGCAGGATAAGTTACTACACAAAAATCCAGCAGAAAATAAGAATAATACTAAGAAGAATCAGCTGCTGTCATCTGACTGCATGACTTTGATTGTGAATGTTAGAAGCACAGAGCGGAAGTGCCATAAACAATCTGCTGAAGCATCTAATTCTGCTGATATGAAGCTGGGGGATAAAGATCCCCTCACTGAAGAAGAGAGTACCCCAACCTCACCTAAACAGACAGGATTTTCCGCCAGAAAGAGCTCTGTAAGCTTTCCATTATACTCAACAGTTCGTAATGTTTCTGCTGGCTGGTTTCTGGGTCTTCACCATTTTAATCAAACACAACTGACTGTTTCCTGTTAAAAGGCAGAGATAGTGACAAATCCTGCAAATGATGTTTGCTGTGATTTCTTTTTTTAACTAAATTACTAAAAGAGGGTGACTGGGTTTTCCAGCGGAACGCAGGAGTAATGACTTGTGAGATCACTTTTACAGGAAGAAATAAGTAATGAAATCCCTTTTCATTTTTTTTTTTAGAAACTACCTGAACATCATCCAGTCATGTCCCTATTTAGTATGTCCAAGGCTTTTTCTAAGCGAATATGCAGTATGTGGTAAACATTGCTGGGTCAAAAGTTGCTGAGAGGCAGTGTTCTGACCCTATTAGGCATATTCATAGGAAAACAGGATTGGGACCCCTACATTTGAAAACAGCCCTGAGTTTGTCCTGTGTATGTTTTCAGTTTAGGGTGGTAACCTGTCCAGGGTGGCTAGGGCTAGAGCACGTCCATGGGTTGCTTCTAGGCTGCTGCCACGCACCTGACGGACGATAATATAATAAAGTTAAGACGTTGATCCTGCTCCGCTACGGTGAGACTGTTAGCTCTGCAGTGTGGAGGCGGGCGTGGGTCAGTCTTGCCTGCTGGGTTTGACGTTTGCTGAATTGGTCGGGCCGAGGCGCTGTGGCTACATGTGGTGCAAAGGCTAATTGTGGTGTTAATGGAATAACCTGCGCAAGTCCAGGTGGGCCTGGAGGTTAAAGCATGAAAAGATACAGCAGGCTGCGATATCATGCCGTGATCCGCGGCTGTTTGTTGGTAATGAGGATTGCCCTCAAAAGCAGACCTGCTTCAAATGAGTTTTGCACACTCAGCAGAGTGTCAGTGCTGAACACATTTTTTTAAATTCTTCTTGTCAAGGTTTTCAACTGAGAAAAAGTTAACAAGTGTCCAGTGCTGCCTCACACCTTTGGGAAAGAGCTGAGTACAGAAGATTAAAGAGATACAAGAGATGTCTCCAATGAAACTGTAGCTGCGTCTTCTTGTTTATGTCACTTGATGAGTGCTTTTGACCACATCATTGCAGAAACAGCCTGATGTTTTCGTAGGTATGATAATCTTCACCTTTTAAAAGGAATGCCCATTGAAGCTTGGCGCAGTTATAACTTATTTATGTCTTGGCAATGTCAAAATGGCAATAGCTGAATAATTAAGAGACAGTCACATGCTCATGCTGATTCTGTATAAGAGCCTCAAATAAACTTCCTGAACCATGAGATCTGGTATCTCCATCATTTATTTAGACCATTTGTACAGAACATTGTGTAAAAAGGTTTTTTTTTTTTTTTTTTTTAAGCGGCAAGAAAAACCACTGATGTAGTCACACAGTGAACCTTCTGTGGGAGCAGCTAGATATGGTAGAGCAAACCAGAACAAAATGTCAATGTACAGGTGTGCAAATGTATGTACACTAGGGCAAGGGTCTCAAACTCAGTTCGTGGTGGACCACAGCCCTGCAGAGTGTTATTTTCTCCAAAACTCTGGATTCACCTCCTACGCCTAATCTATGTCTCCAGTCTCCTTCAGACTTGGAGACACACACACACTTAATGTCAAAGGTGGGTAATTTGGTTCCAGAGAGTAGAAATCCTCCCCAGGATTTTGTCTGCCTGGCTTCTCTAGTTTAAAACAGGAGATGAGGTATCCAGGCAGTTGGAACAAAATTAAAGTAAAGTGGCCCCTTACAGTCATGCGGGAACACACCGTAACCACAGCACAGCACACAGTGTGAAATTCTTTCTTTGCATTTAACCCATTCACCAAGTGAAGTGGGCTGCCACCAGTGAGGGGCACCTGGGGAGCAGCGTGTGGGGATGGTACCTTCCTCAAGGGTACCTCAGTGGCGCCACTGGCAGTCCTGGGATTCAAACCCACAGCCTTCTGATGACAGGTGCAACTCCTTAACCACTAGGCCACCAGCTGGGAGTGTTTTTACTTTCTGGACCTACACTACTCATGTCTGGTTAACTTCTGACTGAGAAAGTGCATGTAGTTGAAGGACTGTCCAATTGCTCTGTTAATCCGGGCCTTAAGGGGGGTAATGGACACTTTCAGCAGGGCTGCCGGGTATGCAGGGGCTGGAGTTTGGACATTTAGACTGGGCTTTAAAGGCCATAACCATTAGCTGCTGACTTGATGGTGTTAATTGAGAACTCATTGCAGTTCTACCTGTTTGATATTCTCATGATATTTGGAACAAAATGTGAATGAAAAAATGAAGACTATGCAGATGTTGCTTGATCTACTATGACAATAGTATGACAATAACCTCTACTCTACTGGAAAGGCTTTACGCTAGATTTTGGAACATTGTTGTGTCAATTTGTTTGCATTCAGTCACAAGAGCATTAGTGAGGTTAGATTCTGATGCTGGGTGATTAATTCTGGATCACAAACTCCACTCTCCAGCACGGTTCCATCGCTGGGAGGCTTGAAATCGGGATGGTGACTTTAGCTCTGCAGCATCCCATTTTATTGCCTTTACTATGGAGACTATACAGCCTCTGTGTGCTCAGTTGAAAACCTATGTCAGTAATGAGGGCACACTAAAGTAGCAGAATTTGCATTTATTTCGATGAAATCTCTGAATAGGTTTGGACATCTAGGAGGATGTTTGTCTCATTATGAATAATTTCATACAACATGTCCTGGGATATACTGAGCTCTAAATAAAAATGACATGAAATAACGGCAAAGCCTTGACGGTTTTGCAGTTAGGTTTTCGTAATGAAGTAAGTTCACCTGAGGTATTCTCAGCTCACAGGCCCACATGGTGTGCGAGACTCAGTTGAGTGTTCCCACGTTTTGCGCTCCTTCCCCAGCAAAACTGTCTGTGTAATCACCAGCCTGTCACGGCCTCCGTTCCGCGGTTGCAGCTTGTGGTTCGGGCACTCCGCCCTAAGCCTTGGCGAAATGTGCTGCATCAGTGGTGGCAAATGGCTGCTTTTTGCTCCATGAAAAGTAATGGATATGACTGATGCGCGTGCTTCACGCTCCCTGAACAGATGTGGGAAAAAGCTTCTGCTGGAGGGCAGAGAGAGGGAGCGCTGCAGGATGAGTCTGACCCCGCCGTGGCCTCGGTGTATACGTATGAACGTGTGTGTGAGTGTGTGTGTGTGTGTGTGTGTGTGTGTGAGTGTGTGTGGGGCCAACCTGGGTGTTAGTCTTTTGCTGGCACTATCACACAGAGCAGCTGACAGTGGCCTGGAGCTGTGGCTGTAGTTTCTACAGGCAAAGTCTGGACTTTATGAGCTGTAAAAATATTCCTGGCCTCTGATACGACCTTTGTAAGTGTCAGTTTTTGTCAAGTAACTTCATAACTAGCTAGGCATGGGAAGCCAGGTGGAAAATGTTATAAGCACGAATGTTACAACTGCAGAGGAATACCCCCCTGCAAAAAAATAAAATAATAAAAAAATACTGCAGTCACCAGCTTTTTAATGCTGCTCCAGTCCAGGATTCACTCTGGATACTTTTTGACTATTCAGCTCTTTTTTTATCTGGCTAATTTAGCAAGGCTAATAAACAGCAGCAGAAGTTAGCAGGTCATTAAGATCTTTTCTGTAAACTCACCCTCAAAACTTTTGGCTGAAAACAAATTCAGCACTTTATTAAGGTGGCATAGACTTGTGGATGCGGTTTAGGACATAGTATGACTCAAAGTATGTTATAAAACTGAACAAAACTTCACTACTGCATTCAGTTATTCACAAAGTAGTCATAAACTAAAGGACTGAACCACATCTACAAGACGATAATAAAGACCTGAATGTGGGTTTAAAGAAGTTCTGATGAAAGTTTGAGTTCTAATTGAAAGAAGGGTTGGGAGGGGGTGATTCGAAACCTGCCATTATGCAATACATTTCATAGCTATGAACAAATAATTGAAGCATAAATAGCTGAACACAGCAATAAGAACCCCAGACATCTTAGGATTAAACCATATTCACACAGCATTTTTTCACATCCTGCTGTTGCTGGCTGTCCTGAGCATGTACACACGGCATAATGAAACCACTGCACCGGAAAATGTCTCCCTTTCTCCTGCCCAGCCAGGGGTGGCGGCCTGCAGATGGGGCTGTTGTGCTTCACTGAGGGAGAAAACTACCTACAGCGGCCAACCTGCTGTTGCAAATGGGAATATTACTGCCAATTCGAGTGGATTCAATCAGGTCCGCTTCCCAGATCGGATTCGTCTTGTCGGAATAGCTCTGCTTCTTCAAAGCAGACAGGGGCATAGAGAAGGGCAGCGTCTCCTTTAAGGCCATTGCAATGAGATTCCGTCTGTGTCCGCAGCATGGAAATGCTCAGCGTGTGTGGGTGGCATCCCTGCAGTTGGTTCCCAGTGTAAAGAATGCACAGCACAGAGCTGTTTGCCTTCCTTAGCTTAGAGTCTGCTGTTGTCTTAAGGTGCCATAAATAGCAAACAAAAAATGCTCTACATGCACTTCCTTCAGCACGGTGTTCGACGACAGTGAGGTGGATATGAACTTAGGCTTTGAATGCGGAGGTGTTGCAAGTTAGACAGGAATCTGGAGTTTGGTTTGAGTGAATTTTATCTCGGTTCCAACAAAAACATACCAGTAAGGCCCAGTGCGCAATATGTACATAAGTCTACCTACACTAAATGGACAAAAGTACGGTGGCACACCTGTTTTCCACGGTTTGGGCTGGGCCCCTTACTTCCACTGAAGGTCAGTCTTAATGCTGCAGCAGACCAAGGCATTTTGAACATCATGCTTCCAACTTTGTGTACTCAGTTTGGGGAAGAACCTTTTCTATTCCAGCATCTATTCCAACTCCATACTAAACCCTATATATTTGAATGAAATGTCATTACAGTCCCTGCAGGTGTAACAGCCCCAATACTTTTATATATATAGTGTATATACATTCACAGTGCACCAGGGATATCATTTCTGAAATATGCTCTTCACAAGGAGACATCCAACCCTTTGTTGCTTTGAAAGGGGTCTTTAATTGGCTATGGACTATAGTGCACCATTCATCAGTGATTGGCAACCTAGAGCGGTTAGGCATTTTCAGATTTCTGCCACATGATTAGACAGTTTATGAATTGTATGTACATATTTTTTTAACTGTGGCAAACCATGCCAAGCAGGAGCCAATTTCTCCACAATTCAATGAAAAAATGTATTGGAAAACCATCCAATCTAGTAGCACTCGGTGTGAGAAAGGGAGGTTAAACATGATATTATTGGTTAATATTATTTTTTCATGCCCACTGATGTAATCAGAAGGTGTTAGAGGTGTTTCAGAGGCAGAAAGTCATGTTACAATCCAAGACAATATTATCGTCTTTTGAAAGACATTTGACAAATTATATTTAAAATGACCAAGGACACAAACCAACAAGGTAAAAAGTTCCTTTTTGACTTTAGATTGATTTCAGTTTTAATCGCGTAATCATGATCGCCTCATCTTTGCCCTCAAATTTCTGTCCTCATTTTAATGCGAATGTACATCTTCCCTCTATGGTGCTTCATCATTGTATAATTTCAAGGCTGTGTGACCTTGTTGTGGAAGGTACAGTTTGGTTCTCCTTCAGCAATATCAGGATGAGCAAGGATGATCCTGTGAAGGCATTTTTCTGATAAGCTGAGAATGAGCTACCGTTGAGGTCAAGGTGGTGCCACTTGCTAATTTACGGTGTGTCTGAATGCCTGACGGAGATGTGCATGTGAGCAAGCAGGACTTGGAGGGAAACCCCGGAACACTGCATGAACGGAAGGGAAATTGCTTTTTGCTTTTTGGCCAACCATTTGGACACTAACGCGTTTTTTTCCCCACAGTTCTAGAGAATGGAGAATGGAGAAACAGAGAATATAGAAGAAACCAGCAGCCTTCATTTTGAATGTTGTCATCTAAGTGGAATGCTGCCCAAAAGCATCACGTCTGAAATGCATGAAAAGTTCAGCTCCATAGTCTGATCTGCATTAACTGATGCACTTATGTAACTCTGTTCTGGTGAGATTGAGGACACACGTCTAAAATAGAACTGTCGTCAGAGGGGAATTGTAGGAGTCGACCAATGCAGACTATCCAGATGTTCAACAGGTGTGGAATTCTGAGAAGCCTCCTCTGGATCAGCTGCAGCATTTAACACCCAGCGCTGAAAACAGTACTACTTCGTCAACTACAGCTTTTGAGTGCAAGTGGTTGTTTTTAGAACTTTGAGGGAGCATGTAAACACTGTTAAAGTTTAAAAATATACATTAAAGTGTTGTGTGGTTTTGAATTGAACACACAAACACACACACACACACACACACACACACACACACCTATCTATTTATAGATAGATAGATAGTGTGTGTGTGTGTGTGTGTGTGTGTGTGTGTGTGTGTGTGTTGGCCTTGTCCACATAG